>JMHV01071933.1:0-21027 GCA_000696445.1 Aquilaria agallochum
CCATCTTATTTCATTTGTGACCTCTGTCACATAACAACTAGGACTTGCAACAGAATGGTTAGTTGGCTTCAACTCATAAAGCCCATTATTAACTGAGCAATTGCATACTACCTTATTATCTTTAATAATAGACACATTATTATTAAAGAAATTAAAGTAATAATTGTACTTCAACATACAACTTATAGAAATCAAAATTCTACAAATGTTTGGTACATACAATACATTTATTAGATACAAATATCCAATATCTATAGGAATTCTACATTTCCCACTGAAACGTGCTTAGCTCCTTTTGAGAGCTTCCTGTAGGCCACAAACCAGGACCTGTCCTGGGCTATGTGGTATGTTGCTCCCAAGTCTACAATCCACAAAGAATTGCACTCAGTTAGTAATGTACATGACACAACATGTAGAAAGGAAGTAGAAGGGTATGTATGTACCTTGGGTGGACCCTTGCAATCTTTTGCAAAGTGTCCTTTATACCCACAGTTGAAGCACTTCATCTTGCTTATGTCCCACTTCTTCTTGAACCTTTTCTTAGAAGCAGGACCTTTTCCCTTGCCCTTCCTTGGCCCTCCTTTGCCACCATTCTTCTTCCATCCCTTTTGGATAGAGGATGAGGCAACATATGCCTTAGAATGGTCCTTAAGGGCCATCACCTCAGCCTCAAGCAGGAGGTGACGAGCAATGTCATCAAATGACATTATTTGAGGGTTATGGCGTAAGTTGACCTTCATCAACTGCCATTCATCATCGGGCAAGGAACGGATTATTGCTTGCACTTGTTGCTCATCAGTGAGCACATGCCCTGCTGTCTTGAGTTTGTGGATCATGCGTGACATGTCACGCAAGTGAGCACTCATAGAGTGATCAGCACACTTCACATAATTCTCAAACCTGAGAATCATTGAATGTTGTTTCTTTACAGAAACATCTCCATACTTGGCCTCGACTGAGTCCCATATGGCCTTAGCCCCCTCAAGCATTGAGAATTCCACCATAATCTCATCCACCATAGTTATCTACTCTTGATACATGCCACATAATCTCATGATAACATATCTTTATGTTATCTACTCTTGTACATGCCACATGCATTTTGATCATTTAAGTTCAACATGAGTATAAGCATGCATCATTCTAATTTGTTTAACATATTTTGTGCATTTGATATAGCATGTTAGTTTTACATACATATTGTGGTAAACAAATCCTAGCATGCTACTAAGAACATTCATGTAAATAATGAATAAAGCCTAGCATGCTACTAAATCAAGAAAGAATATGTACCTTCCTCCTTGGTTATGTGTGAAGAAAAGAGGAAGAACTTGATCTTGGAGGAGCACCTTGAGGCTTGAATTGAGATGAACAATCTCAATGTAAATCCACCCACAATGCTCTCAAAAAGTGTTTAATATTTTGGCCTCTAAAGGAAATAGGAGGAGAATAATTTTCTCTCAAGAAAATGGAGCAAATGGAGTGCCAAATTCGTACCTAAAATGGCCAGCCACTAAAGGCTATTTATAGATGACCAAAAGGCACACCTTTACACCAAGAAAGGTGTCTTTTAAGCCAAAGAACACTTCCTTTGGCTAAGGGTCATGTATGGTGGCGAAAATACATGTCTTTTAGCCAAGGAACACTTCCTTTGGCCTATAACCACCCCATAACTACCTTATGGGCGAATATACATGTCTCTTGATGTCAAAAGACATCATTCTTGGTGCAATAACCACCCCAACCACCTCATGGGCGAATATACATGTCTATTCACTCAAGGAACACTTCCTTTGGATGAAAGGACATGTTCTTTTAGCCAATAGTCATCTCTTTTGATGAAGAGACATACCTTTACATAAAAGATATGTCTCTTGGTGGTTTTGAGCTAAAAGCAAGGTGAGCTGGCACAAAGCTAGCTCACTATACTACTTGTGCACCATTGACCTCCTTTGAGCTCCATCCAAGCACCATGAACTGAGGTCCAGCTCCTAGAGCTGACCTACAGCTGAAGTTAGCTGCTTTCAGCTGAAGTGAACTGAAGTCCAATTACACTTAGCTACCAAAAGCTGAAGTAAGCTGACTTGAGCTTACTTGAGCTAACTTGAGCTAACTTGAGCTGAAGTCCTGCTACTTTGAGCTACTTATAGCTGAAGTAAGCTGACTTGAGCTGAAGTCTAGCTACATTCAGCTACCAGAAGCTGAAGTTAGCTGACTTGAGCTGACTTGAGCTGAAGTCCAGCTACTTTGAATTACTTATAGCTGAACTGAGCTGACTTGAGCTAAAGGGAGATACTTCTAGCTGCCTTATATAGCTATTCAAGCTAGAGTTAGCTCAATGAGCTCAAATCCTATCTTAAATGGATCTTGGTGGGCCAAGAATTCCAACCATTTGGAAGGAAATGGAAGCACTCACAAGTTGTTTGGAATGAAATGAAAACTCTGACAACTGGATTGGAATGAAATGGAAACACTCACAACTTATTCGAAATAAAATGGAAACATTCGCAACTTGTTTGGAATGAAATGTAAACATTCACAACAGTTTGGAACGAATGGCAGCATTCACAGTTAGATAGGAATGAAATGGAAACAATCACAACTTCTTTGGAACGAAAAGGAAACACTCACAAGCTATTTGGAATGATGTGGAAACATTCACAGCTAGATTGGAAGGAATGCAAACATTCACACCTAGTTTTGAACAAAATGGAAACATTCACAACTTGTTTTCAATAGAATGGAAACATTCACAACATGTTTGGAATGGAATGGAAACATTCACAACCAGTTTGGAATGAAATGGAAACATTCACAACTAGTTTGCAATGAAATGGAAATATTCACAACAAGTTTGGAGTGAAATGGAAACACTCACTACTCATTTGTAATGAATCGAAACATTAACAACTAGTTTGGAATTAAATGGAAAGATTCACAACTTGTTTGGAATGAAATGGAGACATTCAAAAGTTGTTTGGAATGAATTGGAAACATTCACAACTTGTTTGGAATGAAAAAGAAACCTTGCCAACTAGTTTGGAATATGATGGAAACACTCACAAGTTGTTTGGAATGAAATGGAAACATTCATAAGTTGTTTGGACTGGAATGGATACATTCACAACTAGTTTGGAATGAAATGGAAACAGTCACAGCTAGTTTGGAAAAAAATGGAAATATTCACAAGTTGTTTGGAATGAAATGGAAACATTCACAACTAGTTTGGAACGAAATGGAAACAGTCACAACTAGTTTGGAATGAAATGGAACCACTCACAACTTGTTTGGAATGAAATGGAAACATTCACAACTAGTTTGGAATGAATGCAAACATTCACAACTAGTTTGGAATGAAATGGAAACAGTCACAACTTGTTTGGAATGAAATGGAAACTATCACAACTTGTTTGGAATGAGTTGAAACATTCACAGCTATTTTGGAGTGAGATAGAAATATTTTGCATTCACAAATATTTTGGAATGAATGGAAATATTCACAGCTATTTTGGAATGAATTGAAACATTCATAGCTATTTTGCAGAAAGATGGGAACATTCACAAATATTTTGGAATGAATGGAAATATTAACAACTAGTTTGGAATGAAATGGAAACATTCACAACTTTTTTGGAATGAATGGAAATATTCACAATAAGTTTGGAATGAAATGGAAACATTCACAACTCATATGGAGTGAATGGAAACATTAACAACTTGTTTGGCATGAAATGGAAACATTCACAACTAGTTTGGAATGAATGGAAACATTCACAACTTTTTTGGAACGAATGGAAACATTCACAACTACTTTGAAATGAAATGGAAACAGTCACAACTAGTTTGGAATAAAATGGAACTACTCACAACTTGTTTATAATGAATTGGAAACATTCACAATTAGTTTTGGACAGAATTGAAACGTTGATAATTAGTTTGGAATGAAATGGAAACAATCACAACTTGTTTGGAATGAAATTGAAATAGTCACAACTTGGTTGGAATGAATGGAAACACTCACAGCTTTTTTTTAGTAAGATGGAAACATTCACAAGTTTTTTGGAGTGACATGGGAACATTCTCAACTCTTTTGGAATGAATGGAAACTTTCACAACTGGTTTGGAATGAAATGGAAACTTCCACAACTTTTTTGGAATGAATGGAAACATTCACAACTTGTTTCGAACAAATGGAAACATTCAGAACAAGTTGTTCGGAATGAAATGGAAGCACTCACAACAAGTTGTTCGGAATGAAATGGAAACGCTCACAACTAGATTGGAATGAAATGGAGACACTCAAAACTTGTTTGGAGTGAAATGGAAACAGTCACAACTTGGTTGTATTGAAATGGAAACATTGACAACTAGTTTGGAATTAATGGAAACGTTCACAACTAGTTTCGAATGAAAAGGAGACAATCACAAGAAGTTTAGAATGAAATGGAACTTTCACAACTAGTTTGGAACGAAATGGAAACATTCACAACTAGTTTGCAATAAAATGGAAACAGTCATAACTAGTTTGGAATGAAATGGAAACATTTAGAACTTATTTCGAATGAAATGGAAACTGTCACAACTAGTTTTGAATGAAATGGAAACATTCACAACTTATTTGGAATGAAATTGAAACATTCACAACTAGTTTGGAACGAATGGAAACATTCACAACTAGTTTGGAATGAAATGGAAACATTCACAACTTGTTTGGAATGTAATGGAAACTGTCACACGTTATTTGGAATGAATTGGAACATTCACAGTTTTTTTAGAGTGAGATGGAAACATTCAAAGCTTTTTTGGAGTGAGATGGGAACATTCACAACTTTTTTGGAATGAATGGGAACATTCGCAACAAGTTTCAAATTAAAAGGAAACATTCATAACAAGTTTCGAATTAAGTGGAAACATTCACAACTTGTTTGGAATTAACTGGAAACTTTCACAAGTTGTTTAGAATTAAATGGATACATTCACAAGTTGTTTGGAACGAAATGGAAGCACTCACAACTAGATTGGAATGAAATGGAAACACTCACAACTTGTTTGGAATGAAATGAAAACATTCACAACTAGTTTGGAATGAATGGAAACATTCACAACTAGTTTTGAATGAAACGGAAAAAATGACAACATGTTTGGAATGAAATGGAAACATTCACAACTTGTTTGTAGTGAAATGGAAACATTCACAACAAGTTTGGAATCAAATGGAAACATTGATATCTAGTTTTGAATGATAAGGAAACATTCACAATATTTTTGGAATGGAATGGAAACATTCACAACTTGTTTGGGTTGAAATGGAAAGATTCATTAGTTGTTTGGAATGAAATGGAAGCACGTAGAAGTTGTTTGGAACGAAATGGAAACACTCACAACTAGATTGGATTGAAATGGAAACACTTACAACTTGTTTGGAATGAAATGGAAACATTCAGAACTTGTTCAGAATGATATTGAAACATTCAAAACTTGTTTGGAATGAATGGAAACACTCACAACTAGTTTGGAATGAAATGGAAACATTCACAACTAATTTTGAATAAAATGGAAACATTCACAACTTGTTTGAAATGGAATGGAAACATTCACAACTTGTTTGAAATGGAAAGATTCACAACTAGTTTGTTAAGAAGTGGAAACATTCACAACTAATTTGGAATGAAATGGAAACATTCACAAGAAGTTTGGAACGAAATGCAAACATTCACAACTCGTTCGGAATGAATGGAAAGGTTAACAACTAGTTTGGAATGAATTGGAAACGTTCACAACTTGTTTGGAATGAAATGGAAACATTCACAACTTGTTTGGAACAAAATGGAAACCTTCACAACTAGTTCTGAATGAGATGGAAACATTAACAAGTTATTTCGAATGAAGTGAAAACATTCACAAGTTGTTTGGAATGATAAATTGAAACATTCAAAAGTAATTTGGAATGAAATGGAAACAGTCACAACTAGTTTGGCATGAAATGGAACCATTCACAACGTGTTGGGAATGAAATGGAAACATTCACAACCAGTTTGGAATGAATGGAAATATTCACAAATAGTTTGGATTAAAATGGAAACAATCACAACTTGTCTGGAATGAATGGAAACATTCATAGCTTTTCTGTGGTGGGATGGAAACATTAACAACTTTTTTGCAGTGAGATGGGAACATTTAGAACTCTTTTGGAAAGAATGGGAGCATTCACAACTAGTCTTGAATGAAATAAAAACATCCACGATTTGTTCAGAATGAATGGAAACATTCACAACTTGTTTGGAATGAAATAGAAACTTTCACAACTTGTTTGGAATGAAGTGGAAACATTCACAACTTTTTTGGAATGAAATAGAATCACACACAACTTGTTTAGAATGAAATTGAAACATTCACAGCTAGTTTGAAATGATTGGAAACATTCACACCTAGTTTTGAATGATATGGAAACATTCACAACTAGTTTGGAATGGAATAGAAACATTCACAACTAGTTTCGAATGAATGGAAACTTTCACAACTAGTTTGGAATGAAATAGAAACATTCACGACAAGTTTGCAACGAAAAGGAAACATTCACAACTCGATTGGCATGAAATGGAAACAGTAACAACTAGTTTGGAATGAATGGAAACATTAACAACTTGTTTGGATTCAAATATAAATGTTTACAACTTGTACGGAATGAAAAGGAAACTTTCACATCTCGTTTGCAATAAAAAGGAAACATTCACAACTTGTTTGGAATGAAATGGAAACATTCACAACTAGTTTGAAATGAATTGAAACATTCACAACTAGTTTGGACTGAAATGGAAACATTAACTCATTTTGAATGATTGAAACATTCACAACTAGTTTGGAATGAATGGAAACATTCACAACTAGTTTGGAATGAATGGAAACATTCACAACTAGTGTTGAATGAAATGGAAACATTCACAGCATGTTTTGAATGAAATGGAAACATTCACAACATGTTTGGAATGAAATGGAAACATTCACAACATGTTTGGAATGAATGGAAACATTCACAACTATCTTGGAATAAAATTGAAACATTCACAACAAGTTTGGAATAAAACAAAAAAATTCACAACTCGTTCGGGATGAATGGAAACTTTAAAACTAGTTTGGAATGAAATGGAAATATTCACAACTTGTTTGGAATGCAATGGAAACAATCACAACATGTGTGGAATGAATGGAAACATTCACAACTTCTTTGGAATCAACGGAAACATTCACAACTAGTTTGGAATGAAATTGAAACATTAACAACCAGTTTTGAATGAAATGGAAACATTAAAACTATTTTGGAATGAAATGGAAACAGTCACAACTTGTTTGGAATGAAATGGAAACATTCACAACCTGTTTGGAATGAAGTAGAAACATTCACAACCAGTTTGGAATGAAATGGAAACATTCACAACTTGCTTTGGAATGAAATGGAAACATTCACAACAAGTTTGGAATGAATGGAAACATTCACAACTAGCTTGGAAAGAATGGAAACATTTTCAACTAGCTTGGAGTGAAATGGAAACTTTCATAACATGTTGTTTGGAATGAGATGGAAACACTCACAAGTTGTTTGGAATGAAATGGAAATATTCACAAGTTGTTTGGATTGAAATGGAAACACTCACAACTTGTTTGGAATGAAATGGAAACATTCAAAACAAGTTTGGAATGAAATGGAAACATTCATAACTTGTTTTGGAATGAAATAGAAACATTCCCAACAACTTTGGAATGAAATGGAAACGTTCACACGTTGATTGGAATGAAATAGAAACATTCACAACAAGTTTGGAATGAAATGGGAACATTCACAATTAGTTTGGAATGAAATGAATCATTCACAACTTCTTTGGAATGAAATGGAAACATTCCCAACAACTTTGGAATGAAACAGAAACATTCACAACTTGTTTGGAATGAAATAGAAACATTCACAGCTAGTTTGGAATGAATGGAAACATTCACAACTAGTTTGGAATGAAATGAAACGTTCACAACTTGTTTGGAATGAATTGGAAATAATCACAACTTGTTTGGAATGAAATGGAAACGTTCACAACATGTTTGGAATGAAACGGAAACTGTTACAACTTGTTCGGAATGAATGGATACATTCACAGCTTTTTTGGAGTGAGATGGAAACAGTCACAGCTTTTTTGAAGTGAGATGGGAACATTCACAACTCTTTTGGAATGAATTGAAACATTCGCAATAAGTTTGGATTGAAATGGAAACATTCGTAACTTTTTAGGAACGAATAGAAATATTCACAACTTGTTCGGAATGAATGGAAACATTCAAAACAAGTTTTGAATTAAATGGAAACATTCACAACAAGTTTCCAGTTATATGGAAACGTTCACAAGTTGTTTGGAAAGGAATGAAAACATTCACAACATGTTAGGAATGAAATAGAAACATTCACAACTATTTTGGAAGCAATGGAAACATTGACGACTAGTTCGGAATGAAATGAAAACATTCATAACTAGATTCGAATGAGATGCCAACATTCACAATTCAATTGGTATGAAATGGAAACATTCACAACTAGTTTGGAATGAATGGAAACATTCACAACTAGTTTGGAATGAATGGAAACATTCAGAACTTGTTTGGAATGAAATGAAAACACTCTCACCTTGTTTAGAATGAAATGGAAATATTCAAAACTCGTTTGGAATGAAATGGAAATATTCACAACTAGTTTGGAATGAATGGAAACATTCAGAACTTGTTTAGAATGAAATGGAAACAATCACTACTTTTTTGGAATGAAATGGAAACATTCACAACTTGGTTGGAAGGAAATGGAAACATTCACAACTTGTTTGGAATGAAATGGAAATAGTCACACCTAGTTTGGAATGATTGAAAACATACACAACACATTTGGAATGAAATGGAAACATGCACAACTAGTTTGGAATGAAAGGAAACGTTTAGAGCTTGTTTACAATGAATTTGAAACATTCACGAAAAGTTTGGAATAAAATGGAGACATTCACGACTCGTTTGGAATGAAATCGAGACATTCACAACTCGTTTGGAATGAAGTGAAAACATTTACAACCAGTTTGGATTGAAATGGAAACTTTCACATCTAGTTTTGAATGAAATGGAAACAGTCACAACTAGTTTGGAATGTTTGGAAACATTCACAACTTGTTCGGAATGAATTGGAAACGCTTACAACTTGTTTGGAAAGAATTGGCAACCCTCAGAACTTGTTTGGAATGAAATGGAAATACTCACAACCTATTTGTATGAAATTGAAACATTCACAACAAGTTTGGAATGAAATGGAAACATTCACAACTAGTTTGGAATGATATGGAAACTTTCACAACATGTTTGGAATTATGTGGAAACATTCACAACCAGTTTGGAGTGAAATGGAAACCTTCAGAACTAGTTTGGAATGAAGTGGAAACATTCATAACTTGTTTTGCAATGAACTGGAAACATTCACAACTATGTTGGAATGAATGGAAATATTCACAACTAGTTTCGAATTAATGGAAATATTGACAACTAGTTTTGAGTGAAATGGAAACATTCATATCATGTTTGTAAGAAAATGGAAATATTCACAAGTTGTTTGGAATGAAATGGAAACACTCACTGCTAGTTTTGAATGAAATGGAAACATTCTCACCTTGTTTTTAACGAAATGGAAACATTCACAACTCATTTCGAATGAAATGGAAACATTCACAACTAGTTTGGAATGAATGCAAACTTTCAGAACTAGTTTTGAATGAAATGGAAACACTCACAACTAGTGTGGAATGAAATGGAAACATTCACAATTAGTATCGAAAGAGTTGAAACATTCACAACTAGTTTGGAATCAAATGGAAACACTCACAACTTGTTTGGAATGAAATGGTAACACTCAAAACTTGTTTTCAATGAAATATAAAGATTCCCAACTAGTTTGGAATGAGTGGAAACATTTGCCGCTAGTTTTGAATGAAATGGAAACATTCACGACTTGTTTTGAATGGAATGGAATCATTCACAACTAGTTTGGAATGAATGGAAACATTCATAACTTGTTTGGAATGAAATGGAAACATTCCCGACTAGTTTTGAATGAAATGGAAACATTCACTACTAGTTTGGAATGAATTGGAAACATTCACTACTAGTTTGGAATGAAATGCAAAAAATTAACAACAAGGTTGGAATGGAATGAAATGGAAACATTCGTAACTTGTTTGGAATGAAATGGAAGAGTCACACCTAGTTTGGAATGATTGAAAACTTTCATAACTCGTTTGGGATGAAAAGGAAACAATCCCAACTAGTTAAATATGAATGGAAACTTTCAAAACTTGTTAGCAATGAATTGGAAAAATTCACAACAAGTTTGGGATGAAATGGAAACATTCACAACTCTTTTGGAATGAAATGGAAACATTCACAACTCATTTGCAATGAAATGGACATATTCGCTACTTGTTCGGAATCAACTGGAAACATCCACAACTAGTGTGGAATTAAATGGAAACATTCACAACTAGTGTGGAATGAAATTGGAATAGTCATAGCTTGTTTGGAATGTTTGGAAACATACACAACTTGTTTGGAATGAAATGGAAACACTCACAACTTGTTTGGAATGAAATGGAAACACTCACAACTTGTCTGGAATGAAATGAAAATTTTCAACACTAGTTTGGAATGAATGAAAACATTAAGAACTAGTTTTGAATGAAATGGAAACATTCATAACTTGTTTGGAATGAAATATAAACGTTCACAAGTTGTTTGGAATGAATTGGAAACATTCACAACTAGTTTGCAATGAAATGGAAACATTTACAACAGCTTTGGAATGAATCAGAAACATTCACAACTAGTTTGGAATGAAATAGAAACTTTCACAAGTCGTTGTGAATGAAACAGAAACATTCACAACAATTTTGGAATGAATGTAAGCATTTAGAACTTGTTTGGAATGAAATGGAAACGTTCTCATCTTGTTTGGAATGAAATGGAAACATTCACAACTCGTTCTAATTTGGGATGAAATGGAAACATTCACAACTAGTTTGGAATGAATGGAATCTTTCATAACTTTTTTGGAACGAAACGGAAGCAGTCACAACTTGTTTGCAAAGAAATGGAAATAGTCACAATTAGTTTGGAATGAATGGAAACATTCACAACTTTTTTGGAGTCAGTTGGAGACATTGACAACTTTTTTACAAAGAATGGGAACCTTCATCGTGTTTGGAGTGAATGAAAACATTCAGAACTTGTTTGGAATGAAATTGAAACATTCACAACTAGCTTGCAATGAATGGAAACATTCACAACTAGTTTGGCATGATTTCAAAACATTTACAACTAGTTTGGAATGCAATGGAAACATTCAGAACTCATTTGGAATGAAACGAAAACATTCACAACTAGTTTGTAATGAATGAAAACATTCAAAACTTGTTTCGAATGAAACGGAAACAATCTCACATTGTTTGGAATGAAATGGAAACATTCACAACTCGTTTGGAATGAAATGGAAACATTCACAACTCATTTAGAATGAGATGGAAACATTCACAACTAGTGTAGAGTGAAATGGACACATTCACAACTTGTTTGGAATGATTGGACACATTCACAACTTGTTAGGAATGAAGTGGAAACACTCACAACTTGTTTGGAATGAAATGAAAACATTCACAACTAGTTTTCAATGAAATGGAAACATTCATAACTTGTTTGGAATGAAATGGAAACATTCACAACTAGTTTGGATGAAATGAAAACTTTCAGAACTAGTTCGGAATGAAATGGAAACATTCTTAACTAGTTTGGAATGAAATGGAAACATTTACAACTTATTTGGAATGAAATGGAGACACTCACAACTTTTCTGTGATGAAATGGCAACTTTCTCAACTTGTTTGGAATGAATGGAAATATTAACAACTAGTTTTGAATGAAATGGAAACGTTGACAAGTTGTTTGGAATGAGATGGAAATATAATATTCACAAGGTGTTTCGAATGAATTGGAAACATTCACAACAAGTTTTGAAAGAAATGGAAACATTCACAACTTGTTTGGAAAGAAATGGAAACATTCACAACTTGTTTGGAATGAAATGGAAATATTCACAACTAGTTTGGAATAAATGGAAGCATTCATAACTTCTTTGGAATGAAATGGAAACATTCTTACCTTGTTTTCAATGAAATGGAAACATTGACAACTTGTTTGGAATGAAATGGTAACATTCACAAGCAGTTTTCAATGAAATGGAAACGTTCACAACTCATTTGGAATGAAATGGAAACATTCACAATGAGTTTGGAATGAAATGGAAACATTCGCAACTAGTTTGGAATGAAATGGAAACAGTCAGAATGGGTTGGCAACGATTGGAAATAGTCGCAACTTGTTTGGAATGAAATGGAAACACTCACAACTTGTTGGGAATGAAATGGAAACATTCACAAGTTGTCTGGAATGAAGTGAAAACTTTCACAACTACTTTGGAATGAATGAAAACATTCACAACCTGTCTGGAATGAACTGGAAACATTCACAACCTGTTTGGAATGAAATGGAAACATTCACAACTTGTTTGGAATGAATTAGAACTATTCGCGACTAGTTTGGAATGAAATGGAAACATTCACAACTTATTTGGAATGAAATGGAAATATTTGCAACTAGTTTAGAATGAAATGGAAACATTCACAACTTGTCTGGAATGAATGGGAAACTTTCACAAGCTATTGGAATGAAATGGAAACATCCACAACTTGTTTGGAATGAATTAGAACTATTCGCAACTAGTTTGGAAAGAAATGGGAACATTCAGAACTTATTTGGAATGAAATGGAAACATTCGCAACTAGTTTGGAATGGAATGGAAACATTCAGAACTAGTTTGGAAGGAAATGGAAACAATCACAATAAGTTTGGAAGAATTGCAAACATTCAAAATTAGTTTGGAATGAAATGGAAACATTCATAACTAGTTTGGAATGAAATGGAATCACAACTAGTTTGGAATGAATGGAAACATTCCCACCGTGTTTAGAATGAAATGGAAATAGTCACAACTTGGTAGGAATGAAATGGAAACAGCCAGAACTAGTTTGGAATGAATGGAAACATTAACAACTAGTTCTGAATGAAAAGGAAGTATTCACAACTTGTTTTGAATGAAATCGAAACATTCACAGCTAGTTTGGAATGAATGGAAACATTCACAACTTGTTTGAAATGCAATGGAAACATTCACAACAAGTTTGGAATGAATTGGAAACATTCACAACTAGTTTGGAATGAATGGAAACATTCACAACCTGTGTGGAATGTAATGGAAACATTCACAACTTGTTTTGAATAAAATGGAAACATTCACAACTTGTTTGGTAAGGAATGGAAATATTCACAACATGTTTCGAATGAAATAAAAACATTCACAAGTTGTTTGGAATGAATGGAAACTATTAGAACTCATTTTGGAATGAAATGGAAACATTCACAACTAGTGTGGAATGAAATGGAAGCATTCACAACTTTCTTGGAATGAATGGAAACAGTCACAACTTTTTTGGAATGGAATTGAAACATTCCGAAGCTATTCGGAATGAATGGAAAAATTCACAACAAGTTTTGAATTAAATGGAAGCATTCATTACTTGTTTGGAAATAAATGCAAACATTCACAGCTTGTTTGGGTTGAAATGGAAAGATTCATAAGTTGTTTGGAATGAAATGGAAGCACTCACAAGTTGTTTGGAATGAAATCGAAACACTAACAACTAGATTGGAAAGAAATGGAAACACTCACAACTTGTTTGGAATGAAATGGAAACATTCACGACTTGTTTGGAACGAATGGAAACATTCACAACTAGTTTGGAATGAAATGGAAACAATCCCTTCTCGTTTGGAATGACATGGAAACATTCACAACTTGTTTGCAATGAAATGGAAACTATCACAACTGGTTTCGAATGAAAAGGAAACATTCACAACTTGTTTTGAATGGAATGGAAACATTCACAACATGTTTGTAATGGAATGGAAACATTCACAACATGTTTGGAATGAATGGAAACATTCACATCTAGTTAGGAATGGAATAGAAACATTCACAACTAGTTTGGAATGAAATTAAAATGTTCACAACGCGTTTGGAATGAATGGAAACATTAACAACTAGTTTGGAATGAAATGGAAACATGCACAACTTGTTTGGAATGAAATGGAAACATTCACAACTTGTTTGGAATGAAATGGAAACATTCACAACTTGCTTTGAATGGAATGAAAACATTCACCAGATGTTTGTAATGGAATGGAAACATTTGCAACATATTTGGAATGAATGGAAACATTCACAACTTGTTTGGAATGGAATCGAAGCATTCACAACTAGTTTGGAATGAAACGGAAATATTCACAACAAGTTTGGAGTGAAATGAACACATTCATAACTCGTTTGGAGTGAATGGAAACATTAACAACTAGTTTGGAGTGAATTGACAACTTTCACAACTTGTTTGGAATGAAATGGAAACATTCATAACTTGTTTGGAATAAAATGGAAACATTCACAACTTGTTTGGAATGAAATGGAAACCTTCACAATTAGTTTAGAATGAGATGGAAAGATTCAGATGTTGTTTGGAATGACATGGAAACATTCAGAAGCTGTTTGGAATGAAATGGAAACACTCACAACTTGTTTGGAATGAAATGGAACCACTCACAACTTGTTTGGAATGAAATAGAAACGATCATAACTAGTTTCGAATAAAATGGAAACATTCACAACTTGTTTGGTGTGAGATGGGAACATTCATAGCTTTTTTTGAGTGAGATGAAAACATTCACAGCTTTTTTGGAGTGAGATGGGAGCATTCACAACTTTTTTGGAATGAATGGAACCATTAACAACTAGTTTGGAATGAAATGAAAACGTTTACAACTTTTTTGGAATGAATGGAAACATTCACAACTTGTTTGGAATGTATGGAAACATTCACAACAAGTGTTGAATTAAGTGGAAACATTCACAGCAAGTTTGGAATTAACTGGAAACATTCACAAGTTGTTTGGAATTAAAGGGAACCATTCACAAGTTGTTTGGAATGAAATGGAAGCAATCACAACTAGAGTGGAAAGAAATGGAAACACTCACAACTTGTTTGGAAAGAAATGGAAACATTCTCAACTTGTTTGGAATGAAATGGAAACATTCACATCTAGTTTGGAATGAATTAAAACATTCACAACTACTTTGGAATGAAATGGAAACAATCACAATAAGTCTAGATTGAAATCGAAACATTCAAAACTTGTTTGCAATGAAATGGAAACATTCACAACTTGTTTCGAATGAAATGGAAACATTCACAACTTGTTTGGAATGGAATGGAAGCATTCACAACTAGTTTGGAATGAAGCGGAAATATTCACAACAAGTTTGGAGTGAAATGAAAACATTCATAACTCGTTTGGAGTGGATGGAAACATTAACAACTAGTTTGGTGTGAATTGTCAACTTTCACAACTTGTTTGGAATGAAATGGAAACATTCATAACTTGTTTGGAATAAAATGGAAACATTCACAACTTGTTTGGAATGAAATGGAAACGTTCACAATTAGTTTAGAATGAGATGGAAAGATTCAGAAGTTGTTTGGAATGACATGGAAACATTCAGAAGCTGTTTGGAATGAAATGGAAACACTCACAACTAGTTTGGAATGAAATGGAACCACTCACAACTTGTTTGGAATGAAATAGAAACGATCATAACTAGTTTCGAATAAAATGGAAACATTCACAACTTGTTTGGTGTGAGATGGGAACATTCATAGCTTTTTTTGAGTGAGATGAAAACATTCACAGCTTTTTTGGAGTGAGATGGGAGCATTCACAACTTTTTTGGAATGAATGGAACCATTAACAACTAGTTTGGAATGAAATGGAAACGTTTACAACTTTTTGGGAATGAATGGAAACATTCACAACTTGTTTGGAATGTATGGAAACATTCACAACAAGTGTTGAATTAAGTGGAAACATTCACAGCAAGTTTGGAATTAAATGGAAACATTCACAAGTCGTTTGGAATTAAAGGGAACCATTCACAAGTTGTTTGGAATGAAATGGAAGCAATCACAACTAGAGTGGAAAGAAATTGAAACACTCACAACTTGTTTAGAAAGAAATGGAAACATTCTCAACTTGTTTGGAATGAAATGGAAACATTCACAACTAGTTTGGAATGAATGAAAACATTCACAACTACCTTGGAACGAAATGGAAACAATCACAATAAGTCTAGATTGAAATCGAAACATTCAAAACTTGTTTGCAATGAAATGGAAACATTAACAACTAGTTTGGAATGAAATGGAAACAGTCACAACTTGCTTGGAAAGAAATGGAAACATTCACAGCTAGTTTGGAATGAATGGAAACATTCGCAGCTAATTTTGAATGATATGGAAACATTCATAACTAGCTTGGAATGGAATGAAAACATTCACAAGATGTTTGGATTGAAATGGAAACATTCACAACTAGTTTGGAATGAATGGAAACTTTCATAACTATTTTTAAATGAAATGGAAACATTCACAACAAGTTTGAATGAAAAGTAAACAATCACAACAAGTTTGAAATGAAATGAAAAATTAACAACTAGCTTGGAAAGAATGGAAACATTCACAACTTGTTTGGAATGAAATGGAAACATGTACAACTTGTTCGGAATGAAATGGAAACATTCACATCCAGTTTGGAATGAAATGGAAACATACACAACTAGTTTGGAATGAAATGGAAACATTTACAATTAGTTTGGAATGAATTGAAAAATTCACAACTTGCTTGGAATGAAATGGATACATTCACAACTAGTTTGCAATGATTGGAAACATTTACAACTAGTGTGGAATGAATGGAAACATTCACAACTAGTTTTGAAAAAAAATGGAAACATTCACAACTTGTTTGGGATGGAATGGAAACCTTCACAACATGTTTGGAATGAAATTGAAACATTCACAACTAGTTTGGAATGAATGGAAACATTCACAACTTGTTTGGAATGAAATGAAACATTCACAACTAGTTTGGAATGAAATGGAAACATTCACAACTCGTTTGGAATGAAATGGAAACAATCACAACTTTTTTGGAATGAGATGGAAACATTAACAACTTGTTTGGAATGGAATGGAAAGATTCACAACATGTTTTTAATGAAATGGAAATATTCACACCTAGTTCAGAATCAATGGAAACATTAACAACTAGTTTGGATTGAATGGAAACCTTCACAATTAGTTTTGAATGAAATAGAAACATTCACAAGTACTTTGGATTGAATGGAAACATTCACAACTAGTTTGGATTGAAATGGAAACATTCACAATTAGGTTGCATTGAAATGTAAACATTGATAACTTACTTGGAATGAAATGGAAAATATTCACAACTTGTTTAGAGTGGAATGGAAACATTGACAACTTGTTTGGAATGAATGGAAAAATTCACATCTTGTTTGGAATGAAATGGAAACATTCACAACTTATTTGGATTGAAATGGAAACATTCACAACTAGTTTCGGTTGGAACGGAAACATTCACAACTGGTTTGGAAGGAATGGAAACAATCGCAACTAGTTTGGAATGAAGTGGAAACATTCACAACTTTTTTGGAGTGAATGGAAACATTCATAACATGTTTGGAATGAAATGGAAATAGTCACAACTAGTTTGTAATGAATGGAAACATTCACAACTTTTCTGTTATGAATGGAAACATTGACAACCTTTTTGGAATGAAGTGGAAACATTCACAACTTGTTTGGAATGAATGGAAACATTGACAACAAGTTTTGAATTAAATGGAGACATTTACACTTTGTTTGGAATTAATTGGAAACATTCACAACTTGTTTGGGTTGAAATGGAAATAGTCACAAGTTGTTTGGAATGAAATGGAAACACTCAGAACCACATTGGAATGAAATCGAAACACTCACAACTTGTTTGGAACAAAGTGAAAACATTCACAACTTGTTTGGAATGAAATCGAAACATTCCCAACTTGCATGCAATGAATGGAAACTTTCACAACTAGTTTGGAATGAAATTGAAACAATCACAACTTGTTTGGAATGAAATGCAAGCATTCACAACTTGTTTGGAATGAAATGGAAACATTCACAACTTGTTTGGAATGAATTGGAAACTTTTACAGCTAGTTTTCAATGAATGGAAACATTCACAGCTAGTTTTGAATGATATGCAAACATTCACAACATGTTTTGAAGGGAATATAACCATTCACAACACGTTTTGAAAGGAATGGAAACATTCACAACTAGTTTGGAATGAAATGGAAACATTCACAACAAGTTTGGAATGAAATGGAAACGTTCACAACTCGTTTGGAATGAATAGAAACTTAAACAACTCGTTTCGAATGAAATCGAAACATTCGAAACTTGTATGGAATGAAATGAAAACATTCATAACTTGTTTGGAATGAAATGGAAACATTCACAACTAGTTTGGAATGAGATGAAAACATTCACAAGTTGTTTGGAATGTAATGGAAACATTCACAACTAGTTTGGAATGAAATCGAAACAGTTGCAACTAGTTTGAAATGAAGTGGAACCACTCACAACTAGTTTGGAATGAAATGGAACCACTCACAACTTGTTTGGAATTAATGGGAAACATTCACAACTAGTTTGGAGTAAGATGGAAACATTCATAGCTTTTTGGGGGTAAGATGGAAACAATCACAACTTTTTTGGAGTGAGATGGGAACAATCACAACTTTTTTGGAGTGAGTGGAAACATTCACAACTGGTTTGGAATGAATGGAAACATTCACAACTGGTTTGGAATGAATGGAAACATTCACAACAACTTTGAAAGGAAATTGAAAAATTATCAACTCGTTTGGAATGAAATTGAAACATTAAAAACTTGTTTGCAATGAAGTGGAAACATTCACAACTTGTTCGGAACGAATTGGAAACATTCACAACTTGTTTAGAATGAAACGGAAACATTCACAACTTGTTTGGAATGAAACGGAAACATTCACAAGTTTTTTGGAATGACATGGAAGCATTCACAACTAGTTTGGAACGAAATGGAAACATTCACAACTAGTTTGAAATGAAATGGAACCATTCGCAACTAGTTTGGAATGAAATGGAACCACTCATAAGTTGTTTGGAATGAATGAGAAACATTCACAACAAGTTTGGAATGAACGGAAACATCCACAACTAGTTTGGATTGAAATGAAAACATTCACAACTTATTTGGATTGAATGGAAACAGTCATAACTTATTTGAAGTGAGATGGGAACATTCACAGTTTTTTCGTAGTGAGATGCAAACATTCACAGCTTTTTTGGAGTGAGATGGGGACATTCACTGCTTTTTTGGAGTGAATGGAAACGTTCACAACTAGTCTGGAATTAATGGAAACATTTACAACTAGTTTGGAATGAAATGGAAACAATCACAACAAGTTTAGAACGAAATGGAAACATTCATAACTTGTTTGCAATGAAATGGAAACATTCACAACTAGTTTGCAATGAAATGGAAAGATTCACAACTAGTTTGGAATGAAATGGAAACAATCACAACTAGTTTGGAATAAAATAAAAACATTCACAAGCAGTTTAGAATGAAATGGAAGCATTGACAATAGTTTGGAATGATTTGGAAATATTCACAACTAGTTTGGAAAAAAAATGGAAACAGTCACAACTAGTTTGGAATGAAATGGAAACATTCACATCTTGTTTGGAATGAAATGGAAACTGTCACAACTAGTTTCGAATGAAATGGAAACATTTACAACTTATTTGGAATGAAATCGAAACATTCACAACTAGTTTGGAATTTGTGGAAACATTCACAAGTGGTTTGGAGTGAAACGGAAACATTCACAACTTGTTTGGAATGAAATGGAAACTATCACACGTTGTTTGGAATGAATGGAAACATTCGCAACTTTTTTGGAGTGAGATGAAAACATTCACAACTTGTTTGCAGTGAAATGGAAACTTTCACAACACGTTTGAATGAAATGGATACAGTCACAACAAGTTTAGAATGAAATGGAAACATTCAGAACTTGTTTGGAATAAAATGGAAACACTCATAACATGTTTGGAATGAAATTAAAACATTCACAGCTAGTTTGGATTAAATGGAAACATTCACAAATAGTTTTGATTGATGTGGAAACATTCACAACTAGTTATGAATGATAAGGAAACTTTCACAACATGTTTCAAATGAAATGGAAAGATTCACAACATGTTTGGGTTGAAAAGGAAAGATTCACAACATGTTTGGAATCAAATGGAAACATTCACATGTTGTTTGCAATGATAAATGGAACCATTCACAACATGTTTGGCATGAAATGGAAACAGTTACAACTAGCTTCGAATGAAATCAGACCACTCACAACCTATTTGGAATGAATTGAAAACATTCAAAACTACTTTGGAATGAATGGAAAAATTCACAACTAGTTTGGAATGAAATTGAAACAATCACAACTTGCTTGGAATGAAATGGAAACTGTCACAACTTTATTGGAATGAATGGAAACATTCACAGTTTTTTTGGAATGACATGGAAACATTCATAGCTTTTTTGGAGTGAGATGGGAACATTCACAACTCTTTTTGAATGAATGGAAACATTCACAACTAGTTTGGAATGAAATCGAAACATTCAGAACAAGTTGTTTAGAATGAAATGGAAGCACTCACAACTAGATTGGAATGAAATGGAAATGCTCACAACTAGATTGGAATGAAGTGGAAACACTCACAACTTGTTTGGAATGAAACGGAAACATTCACAACTTGTTTTGTTTCTACGTAACTTAACAAACATAATCGTAACCCTAGAATAATGATATTCTTAAACGTCCTTGGTCTAGTATTATTGTGG
>KK905455.1:0-16240 GCA_000696445.1 Aquilaria agallochum
TGACTGGCTTTTGGGCACAACACTAACACTAGTCACTTGTAAAATCGTCAATATGCTAGCATGAAAGCCATAGGCTCTATTATAACAGTCAAATAATTAATTCCCCCTCAATTAGGAATAAATCACATGGCCATATCCATCATTGCAATCCTAAAGCAAACTTATGAAATTCACAATCCGTGAACAATTTTAACATATAATTCACAGGATATAAATAGGAAAACCCTTTATCAACCAAATATAACTTCTAGATTTCCAGAAATAGTGCAAGCTTCGCAGGCTTTAACTTGCACAATGCAAGGAACTTGTTTCAAGGACAAGTTTCCCACCATTCTTTTGCAAATCAAGCCAAATTCCGTCATCCTTTGACTTTTCAGTCTTAGAAACCTTAAAAACTAAAAAAATGCTTGAAGGACTGATGTGCTCATATTTAGTTATGTTTTCTATAGGTTTTTTCCTACTATTTGCTTATCTTTTGATGTGTTTTTGTTAGGATATGGTGCTTGATTGGATCATATTTTGTTTTTACGTCATAATATAGCTTTATGTGGGTTAGGAAGGATTTTCGTGAAGTTTTGGAGCTCACATGCCCATGTAGTGCCTTACACACTTATGCTCCAAAATGTGTTGAAATAAGCGAGATTTTAAAGTCCAGAGGATTGGCTGTGTATCAAACCGTGTTAGCCTAAATTTTAGGGTTTCTTGTGTTAATTTAGAAAAATAAAAAAGAAGATAGAATAGGAGATGTGGATATAGATGGAAAAAAGTGAGTTTTCATCAAGAAAGGCTGCCAGAGACAATTCTGTTGATCAACACCATTTTAAGAGCACCGAATCAAAGATTTTTTGACAAAGAAGAAATTCAACCATGGATCATTCTTTTTATAGTTTTATTTTGATTCTTTAATGTTTATTTTATAGCACCACGAGCTAAACTGATAGCCAAAGGACTATCGCCCATGAGACCTCCTACTTTGCTAACTTGGCACCACCCTCGGAACGTTATATCCCCAACCTCAGATGATTCTCCACACCACCCTCAGAAAGTAATATGACCAACTTCAGGAAAAAAAGGTGTCCTTGCCACCCTTAGATTTGCGAAGCTACCAACCTTAGAAAAGTAAGATCCCCCATCCTCGATAAAGGAAAAGGTCTCCCAAAGATGGTCCGCTCTTCCAAAGGGCCTTCCCCAGTAGCCCTTGGGGATAAATCTCTGCCCAAATGGGTCTCACATCCTTGAAGGGATCGTACAAATAGACGACAAAAATGGTTAAGGAGCCTCTGACAAAGAGACCTCGCACACACCCCTACCCTCTTCCCTTCATGCCAACATGTCACACAACGAGGATGCCGCCGGGCATCATAAACATTTCCTACTCATGCTTAAAGTAGATAAACCCTAGGATGATTTTGTGATTGTGATTACTTTTAGTTTAATAAGATTGTGTGTTTTTTTTTTTCAATTTATCCAATGTGCTTTTTTTTGTTTATTAATAGTAGTTAGCTTATTAATTCAATGTGGCATGATAAACATGCATCCGGTAGTATCCGATATGTTTAGTATGGATCACCATTGGATAAAAGATATATTATCATAATTGGGAGTAATAGTTGTGATATAATACCTCCGGACTTGGGTGAAACCTAGTAGTTTATCGTTGGACTTGTAATGCATTCTTAGGAAGAGCAGTAAGCCTAGACACCCTATCAGAAACTTAAGACTAAGGTTAGTGTAACAGGAATAATGGGGAGCTAATATACATTAGGTAATACTCCATGGTCCAGGTTAACCATATTCCTGTTAAACCAGAGTAAAAGCAACACAAATAAAGTTCTACGGGGATTCAATTCTAAGTGTGAGGATTTTTTATCATTGATTGTTTTCATTGTTTTTTGTTACTTGGGAATAGTTAGTAGTTTATTTTACTACATTATTTTACACTAGTTAATTCATAGTAGTTAGTTAAACAAATCCTCTTAATTGTCGATTAGATAATAAGGAGATATTGAGTATGGTAAACAACCTTCATTCCTTGAGAAAAAAAGTCTTGGCACTTGTCATTGCCATACTTTGATGATAGTTGAGCTTGTCTACGAGTTCATAAGTTTGTTTAACTATAACATCCACACTATTACTAATGTAGTGGGAAAGGTTTGTTGTGAACTATGAACACAACAAGGGCTATGAAGGAGGCCAAATTTGACTGGAATGCATGGCTTGCCCATTTGTAATCTTGTGGCAAAGCCAAGAAGGTAGTAGTGGAGTTTAATTCCCACTTAGGCCATTCATTCATATTGTATGATACTTTCAAGTCCAAATCTTTTGCCTGTTTACAACTAAATCATTATAGATTGGTCCGAAGTCTTTCGTTCAGTTATAAACCACCATCTTGAAACCACTTCAACTTAGCTAATGTCCAAAGGGACCCGAGAGCACATTCACTTGTGCACTCTTCAATTCACATTCAAACTAAGCCAAATTTGTCATTAAAAGTACATAAACCTCAATTTTGGTACCACTTTCTCTAGTGATGAGCATAATTTCCAAGTCAATAGCTTTGAGTACTCATATTTTTACATCTTTTCTAGCTACTTTTCCTTAATAATTGCTTTCCTTTTCATGTTTTTTGGAAAGAATTGGTGCTTAATTGATTTATATTTTCTTTTCAAGCTTTATTTCAACTCTATTTGGGTTATGGAGGATTTTATGCACGGCCGTGTTCACCTTCAACACACCCATGTTCATTGCCATGCCAATGATTTTGACCGTGTTATTAAATGTTCATGATTTTTATGTTCTAGAGGGGGTACATGGCTTAGAATAGTCATAAAACATATTGCAAAGCTACTTGCAATCTGAGTATATTTCCAACATTACTATTTTGAGTCACCCCAAATTATCTTTGGAATATTTCAACATTTAATAAATTACTTTACAATAATAGCTTCAAACAATTAATTTTATAATCACATGTTCCATTCTTCTGGATTTATATGCAACAAGTGGTATACAAAAGAAAAAATAGCAATATTTTAAATACTGATTTCTCAATTTTTGTGCTAAACCTAGAATTTTAAAGATATCGTTATAGAGGGGGTACATTGTTGTTTCAATAACATGTGTCATTATTATAAATGATAGTTTATAAATATAGAGACCTTATATGACAACTGACATATAGCTTAGGGACTTAGACATGTAATTTTGACTATAGATATAAGTGTCAAATTTAAGTTAAGACACATGCTTTTTGATCCACAATATTATTCTCCCCATCCCTATCTCTATCTCTCTCCCCTATGTCTTGCCCACCCATGAAACATTGATTAAATGTCTAATTTTTTAAATATTAGATCCTTACATGTAACTCACATTCAAATTAAAGCAATGTCAGTAACCTAGTTTTTACACTACAAGAAAAGATGCAAAAATTGACCAGCTTATCAATAGCCAAACAGTCACCAATACGCATTTTGGTGACTAACACTGATGGTTAACAAGTGCTCACCAAACCCTTTGTCACCAAGATGGATGACCAAGGCAACAACTGAAATGAGTGACAAACAGAAGCGATCACTAGGTAGTCAAAGGATGTGACCAATATAATCGAACAATAGCCTGCCTAGACTTGGTTTCAAATTAATTGTAACACTAAATTGTTAATTATAAATTGTTAGTACCAATATTAATAATTTAATTATCTATATATAATATAATTAAAGCTTATGTAGCAACAAGAAGAAGAATTTTAAATTAATTAATCTAAATATCAAGAGCTTACAATAGATAAATCTAAAAATAGTCAAATAAATCCAAAAGGATTTAAATGATCCTACAATAACAAATTGTCCTTAAATACTAACCTAGTTCACTGGGTTCTACATGCCCTCATAGCTCAAGTGGGCACAGCATATTCTTGACTACAGATTGGTTGTCTCTCCTAGTCCTAGCTAGGGTAGAGGGAAGAAGCCTTCATATTTCTCATAAGGGACAATCAACTCCAGCCATATTAGAAGACCCCTATAAGTTTTCTCCCCATTTGATTCTATGAACAAAAGGCACTGCTTGATGACAATGTGCTTGGGGGTGTTGCTCCACTCACAAGGAAGTCCCACTAGGGTTGCAAAGGGTGAGAAAAAAGTGATGATCTTTCCACTTGCCCCAAAAGTCTCTACAGAAGGCGATGGCAAAGGATTTATTGCCTCCAAGAGATAACAGGCAACAAGGAAGAAAGTTCAACATGTTAAAGAGCTCAAGGGCATAAAACTACAAAAAATAAGAATCAAGAATGGGTTTGACCCCTATTAGTTTCCAATAGGTGACAAATTTATTTACGCGGATGAAGAAGCTAGGGGCCAGTTGGGAACAAGTATCTTGTAGAATTCACAAAACTGTTTTATGAGGGGATTAAGGGGGAAATAAAGCCCACCTTGAAGTTGGGTGATGGAGACAAAAAAAAGGTGTCCTAGTCAACAATGGTGTGTGCCATGCATAAGACCTGCTTATTGTTTAGGGCAAAAGCAACCTTATTAGGTCATTACCATAGATGGAGATTGATCTATAACACCTCCCACATGAGGCTTGTCTTCACTCCTTTGAACATTTTGATTTAGAGCAAAAGGGGACCTTCAGGTTCTTCCCTTCAATGGAGGACTCCATGATGCCAAGGGGATGGGTACTCATAGTATCCTTTCCTGACACAGATTTCGGGGGTGCCATTTAAGGATAAATGTCAAAAGGAACGATGAGTAAGGCGTGGGGATGGCAGCCAATTGTTGTGGTAGAAATCAGAAAATAAATAAATAAAAATAAATAAAATCAATAAAAGAATGGGAAAGAATTCACTTATGTAAAGTAATGAAGTAAAAGATGAAGATGTTACTTAGTCATGAAGGTGGGAATGTTTGCCGGGAAATAGAAAGCAATAAGACAAGGAGCTCGAAAGCAAGATTATTTTGAGAAGAAAAGAAACAACATGAACAGTAAAGAGGAAGGAAAATGTGGGCTATGGGCTTTTATAAGCTCTAAGTGGCCTCTACACATACCACCTTGAAAACTACTACAATCATTACCCTCTAGCTGGTCCTATAGAAAGGCACAACGTGACCTTAAACAAGAACAAATGTCGTACACCATCAAGCAACGTCTTTGATTAGGGGTAAGTCAAATTTCGATTACATCCCGAATAACTAAATAAGCGAAAAAAATTCAGTTTTTCATTATCATTTTTAAATATAATTTTAATTTTTTTATATAACTAAAAGCCAATATATAAGTTTGATTCAATTTTTGGATTATATATGTGATGGATGTTTACTATGTGTATATGACACGGTCGTCCTTGGCCCCTGCTCAAGAAGCCTGTGAGAGCTGGTCTTGCGGTAGATTGCAATTGGCTAGTTGTATATGTGGACGGATTAAAATCCCATGATACTAGTTGATTAATCTAGAATATGCAAGATGCATGCTCTTTATGCTTTGACTTGGTTTATTAAAACCATAAAACATTAACTTGGCCAAGTAATTTCATAAAAACTAAGTACAAATAGCCAAAGCATACAAAATCAACATTTGTGTGAGTTTACTACACATAACAACTCGTGAGAACATTCATACCTAAAGTAGGCTAATGCCTTTACGCAAGAGCAAACCCAAAGTCTAGGACTCCTCAAAACATAGTTTATGGAGAAAGCTAAGTGTACTGTATAAATACAAGCCTCTACTGAGATCTTCTCGACTTAACTCCCACCTTGGATACACGTTCTAGTGGCAAGTCTCAAAAGCTTTGTCCAAGTGCTACTAGGCTCTGCAGCCAAAGGAAGACTTAAGTTAGTACTGTTACTTAACCAACAAGTACCCATGTAGACTAGAATCATAGAGATTCTCAAGTGCCGTACCTGTACACACAAAAGAGCATTATCGCAATAATCCTGAACGATTACCTGGCCCAACAACTTAGTCTCTGCACAACATAACTAGAGAGTGAGAACATAACATTCTCAGTAAGGGTCTTCAGTGTACCTGCAAGAAAATTACTAGGACTCTACATATGATAACATATGTAACTTGCTGCTAGCTCACACAGCATGAGGGTCTGATATATGCACATATAACTAGGCCTTTGAAACCTCTCCTTAAACTAGTCCTCCTCATGGGGCGTCACTCCGTGCCTAGTGAGTTCTGGCCACTAACTCGCTCCTAGTAAGCGGTAGCTTACTGATGCAATCATGTAGCCTTCCCTTAGTTGTTGTGCAGGGAAATCATGATGGAACTTTTGTAAACTAGGCCATAAAACCTCCTTGTAGACTAGATGAACAAGGTTTTACCTTGCAACCTCATGGCTATGGCACGGCTAAGTTGCCAAGGGTTCTAAACCTCTCACCTGGGCTAGTAATACCTTGTTGTGATCATTGCAACATAGTTTCCTTTAAAACTTGTCTTCATTTTGAGTTAATATAAATATAAAAATAAGGCATTTTAAGTGTTTTTAAAACATGGAGGTGATAGTGCTCCCTCTTAGCTTCGCGTGAAATTTTGAATCACCTCAATCGGACATCGGAGCAAAAAGTTATGCCAAAAACAAAACCGGATGTCACATGCTGTCTTGGCGACGCGTGGCCACAGTTGTCGATGTTTTGCCAATTTTTGAGGTCTTGGAGGCGTGTCATGCGAACTCATTTAGATTGGTGACGCGTCGCCAAACCTGCAAAATGCTCAAAAAAAACTTCCCATTTTGCTGCTATGAACTTTGGACACTTCCTACACACATCAAACATGCTTGGAATGCCTCCAAATTTCATATACACATAGAACATGTTGCATAGTTCACAACCAACTATCACAAACCAATTTATGATGCCTTGTAACATTAATCCAATCCTCCCAAATCTCCTACTCCATCATGATTCAACCAAAATCACCAACTAATGTTATTGCTAGAATTACTCAAATTCTTCAAGCAAACTCATCCCAATAGCATTAATTGAATTTAAAACCATAACTCCCTTACCTCAACTCCAAGTAACAAGCAAGAATCAAGCTCTCCTTCAAACCACTAAGCTCACCAAAGTATCACCTAAGTTCCAAGAAAGACACAAGCACCAAACATCAAAACCTTGCTTCCTAACCAAAACCTAAGCTCCAAACTAACTAATAAACATTAATTCAATCAAGAATGCAATGCTTACCATGTACTAAAAATAGGGGATGGGGGAAAACACACTTCCAAGCTCCAAAATCATGGTTTTGTGCTTGAAATGCACTCCTCTTAGCTTATAAACCTTGATAGCTTCTTGTTCCACCAAGAAAACCTTGATTCCAAGGAGAATTTGAGAGCAAAATGAGGGTGGGAAGGTTGAAAACGTGGTTATGGCAGCCACACCCTCACTTTCCCCTTCTTAAACCCTCACTTAACACACAAGCCATCAAAGTATTAATCTTAATTCACTTAAGTCCCCTATCTTTGGTAACTTAGTGATTCTTGAGTAATTCTTGTTTATTTCTTCCATGTTTGGGTTAAGGTTGAAAGTGAAGTTATAAAAACCTCATTTTAAAACACTCAGGACTCATCTCGACTCTTCAGGATGCAAAATTACCATTTTACCCCTGAACCCATTTAGTGCCTAAATCTCCTAGGAACTTAGTGAACTTTGCTAAGCTTCCTTATTCTTGCTAAGTAGACTTGAATTAAGGTTCCAACCTTAATTTAGAACACTTTACCTTCCTCAAACATGTTTCCTACTAGAAGGGCCATAACAGTATATATGTGATATTTGGATTTGAAACGAATAATAAATATTTGCTCTGTGATTGGAATTTATATTTGATTGGAATATGTGATGGATGTTTGAGGTTTGAAATATGGATGCATAAGATTTGTTCATCCGAATTGAAAAATTGAATAACCCAAATCCTTTTTACTTGATTCGGTTTTCAGTTTTTTATTTTTCCTATAATATTATCTATTCGGTTATTAGTATATAAGACAAAAAAACTAAATAAATTCAGTTATTCTAATTCAATTAAGACCAAAAAAGGTGATTGAGCACCCTTATCTTTGATGAGCATCATTTCAGCATCATTTCACCTCCTTGGTCCCTAAAAGGAATCATTTTACCTCTTGTCATCAAAAAAGGGGCCTTCTCATGCCTCCCAACCTCATGTAACATTACTCCACCAACAAAGGCATCTTCACAAAGGAAGCATCCTCACAAAGGAAGTATCATTTCACGCAAGAGGGCCTTTTAAAATGTAGGACCCAAATCCCACATTTTTTCAGGAAACGGACATGTTGATATCATATGGGACCTATAATCCCATAATAAGACCCAAACCACCTAATCAATTCAATGGGGGACCAATTTTCCATATACTTGGACCCCTTCCATGTTCATTAGACTTTCTAACTCATACAGACCCCTTACTAATCTCCATAAGCGGGAGCCCCATGAAACTCCAAGGTATGTTCTACACTTTGTGACACTAATCTCCATAACTTTCTTAATCACTTATAAGAGCCTAACTAGTTTGATCGCCAAAGGCTTCCCCCCGAATACACACATTGGGCCACCAATGTCCTTGAGCATAGAATCGCAAGTTCAAGTCACCCAGAACAAGTTTTAAAACTAGTCTACCTAGTTTGGTTGATAGCACCTCAATTTTACTATCACCAAGAAATCAACAACTTTCTTTTATAAACAAAGATAACTACAACAAAATTTGTCGTAAACATTTTTTTTATTGTTGTTACAATTTATATGATAAGTCGCTAGCCCATGAGTTCTTGTTCATGGCTAGTAGTATAATGACATGTTCTAATAGAGATCTAACCTCAGTAGCGTCTTTGAACATGATGTTTTCTTTTTTAGATCTACCGGCGATTGAGCAAAGGTAGTGGGGTTAGTTTTCAATATTCTAAATAGTGCACTCCCAATCGACTTCACGGGGCACTAAGTTTCTTCATTCTAAAATTTTAGAAAATTACAAAAATAGTTCCTGACTTAAAAAAAATACAAATATATTGATTCTATATTTTACCTAAAGGTTCCTATTTTGTCACTTAGATTTTTAAAAAGTCACAAAGTAAACCATAAAGTTTTCAAACTTTTCCACTAAGCACTCAAGTTTTGAGATCAGCTGTTTAGTTACCAGCAACAGAGGCTTAAGTCAACGTTCTCCTGAAACATAATTCTATTAATGCATCTAAATCCTCTTGGGCTAATAAAACAAAGAATGGAAAGAAAAGAAAAAAATCATGAATGAGAAATGTAGGTACCTAATTGAAGCAACTGTAAGACTAAAACCACAAATTATAATAAGGCAACAGGAATTCAATGGATATGAAGGAAGACTGAAGTAGAGTGCTTCCCCGGCATATCTAATTAAGTATAGAGGGCGTGAGTTGATAAGAGTTCGATAATACAAGTTTCTTCCAACATGCCTTAAAATTGCATCTATAAAAACACACACACACATCCATCCCCCTGCATTTGATTGATCTGCTTTCCATGGCGATGTCAATACCTGTGGGTGTCCAGTTCGACCCAACGGACGAAGAACTCATCACCGGCTAAATTTGTAAGGTGCTTAAGGGTGAGCCTCTATCAGGATTCATGATTCCAGAAGCTGATGTCTATGGATGCGAGCCCCGCATGCTTGACTGGGATGCCAACATGATGGCCTTCTTGAAGAAGAACGAACACTACTTTTTTATCCTTCGAGAGAAGATGTCACGGAACGGTAATCGGAAACGCCCCAAGAGGAGTTTGAATCAGACTGACGACTATGGAGGAGGGCATTGGAAGTCCAACACCGGGGACCAAAAAATCTTGGACAAAAGCAACTGGGTGATCGGGTGCAAGAAGACGCTCACTTTCTCCGGGGCCAAGAAGGGGCAGAAGGAGCAGAGCAAGTGCGAGAAGACGGACTACATAATGCACGAGTATGTGGTCGTCGGTGATTGTTCCGAGGGGTTTCAAGAACTGGCTTTGTCTAGGATCAAGCATAACAGAAAGGACAAGGATGATGCCGAAGCTTTTGCTAGCTATTACTCGGCGTCCAAGATCAGAAAGAACCATCGTCTAAATACGAGTTCTGGTGGCTTTAGTCATCAACAGGATCAAGATGAAGATCAGGAGATCACTTCCAAGGGCGGTGGTGTAATAGCAGCAGCGACAGCGACGAGAGTGGACGGTGGCACTGAGGGACTGTGCTGTGATCCTAATGATTATTGTTTTGACAGGTTGGCTGCATTGCTGTGGACATTTGATGCTAGTAGTAAAAACTTTTTCTCAATGTACAGATCAAATTCCTCCGTTGTTGAAACGTTTCATAAATTTTTTTTTATTGATTTTGTGTAATTTCTCGTCATTAATTTTGTGGATTGATCAAATTCCTCTATTATTGGTTTGAAACATTTGCTCCAAGGCAATCCGAGCCTGTGGGAGCTTCATTGTTGCTGCATATAGCTACAAATTATACTAATTTTAAGATGGAATTGGTTTGCAATTTTCTGTTCGAAGCTCGGTTCCTCATTCCCGAATTTCACAAGGAGTTAGGCCAACAATCACATACTCATCACATGCATAGATGGTAAATTTTAGCAATGGCCCATGCTCATAATTTTCAATTCATTTTAGTCTGTATCTATTTTAGCTTTTTTGTTTTTGTTTCCTACAAGATCAAAGGTGGGTTGGCAATAGGCTAACTCTAAAACAAGAACTTGTGTGGGCTGTAGACAATAGTAAAGTTTGGAAAGTAAAAAAAAACATTTATTTTCTATCATGTATAGCAATAATAGTAACAAAATGATGTGCCAGAAAAAATTTTATGAGTTATGTTTTTCTATAAAATGATTGTTCATTTTTTTTTATAAGTGATTACAATTCTTCCAAAAATAAGTTTTACTTAATTTTTTAACCTGTGTATAATTAATCTCTTTAAGGAGAGAATTTATGAGCTTATTTATAAAATATAAAAACAAATAGTGGATTCCATGGCTTTTCTTTCTAAGATTGATTGTTAGTGATGGAAAGGATCATGATTGAGACATGACACAAATGGTAAATGATTTTATGAGGATAACATGATGGTATGGACTATGATATATGAGCCCAAGAAAAGAAAAGGCTAAGTGATCGGTGATCAAGTTTATTCTCAAAAATAAAACTAAAAAGAAATGCTCTCATAATGGGATGAAAGTGGAGTTAACATGCCATGCTCTGTGAGGTAGCTGGCATTCCAATTGTTTCAGGGCTAAGATGGTTGTTAATTTAACATATTAGAAATCTCAAACCTTCCGCTAATGATTCGTGTTGGGAACAAATATGCTGCTAAATTTTTGCTCTTCAAATTTCCCATTAATGTTGTAAAATATAGGCTCTAATTGGTTACTTATATTTTAAAATATGCTCAAATTAGCCACTAACTATTAAAATACTAACGAAAGGGGGTAACAGGTTTTGAAGTCTTACATGATAACATAACTTATAACACACTTCAGGGACTTTAGATAATTTACTAGTTTTTTTATTTTCAATCGAAGAAAAATACAATATGAAATTTTGGAAAAAAAATATTCTAAAAAGCAAAAGCTATATGAAAAAAAAACATAAAATTAGCAATCATTAAGTGTAATGGTTAAACGAAGTAAAAAAAGTTCAATACCTTTAAATTGGGTAAAATTCAAATTTAGTCCCTTAACTATTCCATTTATCCTAAAATGGTCCCCTAACTCTAAAAATGACAATTAAGGTCCCCTAACTCAAACAGCTCATTCAATTCAAGTTCTATTCGTCAGTTAAGCTACTATATAGATGGAACTTGGCCACATGGCACCCATAATGCCACGTGGCTTCTCTTTAACTAAATCAGGTGACCATTTTGTACAGATATAAAAATTTAAACACAGACTGACACCAACACAAAATCATATGGCCTAAAATATAGATAAACCCCAATTGTCAAAATGGAAGAGCAGATGGCGAAGGCGGACGATCGGAGGCAATGAACGGAGCAGGAGACGGACGGGCTAGAGGCAAATAAACCAAGATGGTGGCAGAGGCGGATGACTGGAGGAGAAGATCTAATACGAAGGAGGAATCAACGACAAAGATCGACACAGATTCGAGCGGCGAGGAAAACGACGAATGAGGTATTCAAGCAGCAATTCGAGATGGAAAATGACAGAGATCAAAGACGAAGATCGAATGCGTAGAACGGTGATGGAAATCGATGGAGAGGTGGAAAGAATCACAGCGGCCTCCCCCTGCCATCAAATCGCCGATCGAATCTCTAACTAGCCTTTTGAATGGCCGATGAACGCATCTTTGCCTCTCGAATCACTGATGTACATGCACTACTATCTCACTAGAGATCGGATCTCGTGGAAGATATAGATTTTGGGATATTTGTGTCTCAAGTCTCCCAGATTATTGTTTATGTCAGTTTAGGTCTGATTTTTCATTTTTGTACAATATTGTCATCCAATTTAGTTAGAGAGGAATCCATGTGGCAGTGTGTGTGCCACATAAGCAAATTCTATCAAAACTAACGCCTGAATTAACGGTAAGGACTAAAATAGGACAAATTATATGAGTTAGGGGACCCCAATAGGCACTTTTAGAGCTAAGGGATCATTTTAGAACAAACCGAATAGTTAAGGGACTAAATTTAGATTTTACCCCATTTAAATTTAAGAATTTATTTAGTAAAATTTTTATCATCTCTAAGTAATCTTAAACTTCACCGTCTTGAATATATTTTTTTTATAGATATAATAGTGCTACAACTATAAACAATTGTAAGCAAATTCAACAACTATTCGAGAAAGATTACTAAAAGATATTTATTTTTGCATGCTAATTAAAACCTTACATTTTACAAGAACCAAAAAATATTTTCTTCTTTTCCGTTGATTTTTTTCCTTTTCTAATTTTCTTTTCAAAATATCATATTTTTTTCTAGGCACACAAAAAAAGAAAAAAATAAATTTCATGATCCTTAAAGTTTTTCAAAGTTATGGTATCAAGATTTAAAATCCTATTATTGCTATTACTACTGCATTCTAATATGTAATGAATTTACTCCTCGATGAATAGTACCTATTGTGATGGGCCTTTGTTGAGCAGTACATGTTGTTAGGCCCTAGGATAGGACCTTATCGGAACTTTCTACAATACCCACGGGTACCAATGCCCCCCAATCATAACCATTGATCTCGGCTTAGTAGAGAAACGGGAAACCGTGTGACTGGGATAACAGGTGAGGGAAGGGAAAGAAAAAAAAGTGATAAAAAAATTAAAATACAATAAATATTTCTAAAAAGTAAAAAAAAAAATTAAAAAGTGAAATTTCTTTTTAAAAAATGATTAACTGTAAAAAAAAAGTGATAAAATTTAAAAAGTGAGAAATATTAAAAAATTGGTAAATTTTTTTAAAAAGCTATTAAAAATAAAAAAAAGTGATAAATAATTATAAAATGTAATAAATAATTTTTTATTTACCTTTTAAAAATATTTGTCAATTTTTTAACATTTATCACATTTTTCTTTATTTTATCACTTTTTTATACATTTAATCATTTTTTTTTAATTTTATCACTTTTTTTTTACCTTTAATTGCTTTTTCTTACAGTTTATCGCTGAAATTACCTTCGTTATGACCGGCCCACGTTCAAGTCACCTTAGATGTGACCCGGTCACTTTGAAGGTAACCTAAAAATGTAACCGGGTCACGTCAAAGATACCTTCGTTATAACCAGTTCACTTTGAATGTAACCTAAAAAAGTGACCGGGTCACCTCAAAGGTACCTTCGTTGGGACCGGGTCACGTTTAAGGTAACATTCGATGTGACCCCGGTCACATTTTTAGGTTAACATAAACGTGACCCGGTCACAATGAAGGTACCTTCGAGGTGACCCGGTCACTTTTTAGGTTACCTTAAATGTGACCCGGTCACAACGAAGATACCTTCAAGGTGACCCGGTCACTTTTTTGGTCACCTTCAAAGTGACTCGGTCACATTTTTAGGTTACCTTCAAAGTGACCAGGTCACAACGAAGGTACCTTTGACATGGCCCGGTAACATTTTTAGGTTACCTTCCAAGTGACACAATCACAATGAAGGTACCTTCAAGGTGACCCGGTCACCTTTCTAGGTTACCTTCAAAGTGACCCGATCACAATGAAGATACCTTCGAAGTGACCCGGTCACTTTTTTAGGTTACCTTCAAAGTGACCCGGTCACAACGAAGGTACATTCCACGTAACCCGGTCACATTTTTAGGTCATCTTCAACGTGACCCGGTCACAACGAAGGTACCTTTAACGTGACCCGGTTACATTTTTAGGTTACCTTCAAAGTGACCGGGTCACAATGAATGTACCTTCGATGTGACCCGGTCACATTTTTAGGTTACCTTCAAAGTGACCCGGTCACAACAAAGATACCTTCGAAATGACCCGGTCACTTTTTTAGGTTACCTTTAAAGTGACCCGGTCACAACAAAGGTACCTTCCATGTGACCGGTCACATTTTTAGGTTACCTTCAATGTGACTCGGTCACATTTTTAGGTTACCTTCAAAGTGACCGGGTCACAACGAGGGTACCTTCGACGTGACCCGGTCATATTTTTAGGTTACCTTCAAAGTGACCCGGTTACAATGAAGATTCCTTGGAGGTGACCTAGTCACATTTTTAGGTTATCTTCAAAGTGACCCGGTCTCAACGAAGGTACCTTCGAGGTGACCCGGTCACATTTTTAGGTTACCTTCAAAGTGACCCGGTCACAACGAAGGTACCTTCCACGTGACCCGGTTACATTTTTAGGTTACCTTCAACGTGACCTGGTCACAACAAAGGTACCTTCAACGTGACCCGGTTACATTTTTAGGTTACCTTCAAAGTGACCCGGTTACAACGAAGGTAACCTTCGACGTGAGCCGGTCACATTTTTAGGTTACCTTAAACGTGACCCGGTCACAACGAAGGTACCTTCGAGGTGATCCGGTCACATTTTTAGGTTACCTTCAAAGTGACCCGGTCATAACGAAGGTACATTCGAGGTTATCCAGTCACATTTTTAGGTTATCTTCAAGGTGACCCGGTCACACCTAAGGTACCTTCAACGTGACCTAGTCACATTTTTAAGTTATCTTAAATGTGACTCGGTCACACCCAAGTTACCTTCAATGTGACCCGGTCACTTTTTAGGTTACCTTCAAAAATAAAATGTAACAAAAAGTGATTAAATGTAAAAAAAGGCGATAAAATTTAAAAAAAAAAAAAGGCGATTAAATGTATAAAAAAGTGATAAAATAAGAAAATGTGCTAAATGTTAAAAAATTGGTAAATATTATTAAAAGGCAAATAAAAACTGAAAAAGTGATAAATCATTTTAAAATGTAATAAATAATTTAAAATTTTGATTAAATAAAAAAAGTGATAAAAAACTAAAAAAAGGAAACATTTTTTTAGAAAATCAATTAAATAAATAAAAATCAATTAAAACTACTAAAAGTTATTAAATATAAAAAAATGATAAAATATAAACCAACCTGATAAATATTAAAAAATGGGAAATATTTTTAAAAAGTGATTAAAAACAAAAAAAAATGATTAAAATTCTAAAATGCAATAAATATTTTTTTTACTAAGTTGATCAATATACATAGATTTTATATTTTGACAATCATTGACATACATACAAAAAAATATTTTATTAAGTATATTATTTAGTATATTATTCAGCAATTAATATTTTTTGTAATATTTTTTTTATATATTTATTAAATATAAAAAATGTTATTAAATATGAAGAAAATAGAAAAAAAGATAAAAAAAAGTTCAAAAAAGTGTTTGGAAAAAAAAGCGTTTGAAAAAAAAAGCAATAAAACGTTAAAAAAAGTGATTAAAAATAAAAAAATGATTAAAATTAAAAAAAGTGAATACAATTAGAAAAGAAGCGATACCATAAGAAAAAAAAGCGATACAATAAGAAAAAAAGTTATAAATGTAAAAAAAATTGGAAAATATTTTTAAAAAGCTATTTAAACCAGAAAAAAGTGATAAATCATTCTACAATGGAAAAAAATAATTTGGAATAACGATTAACCTAAAAAAAAAGTGATAAAAAAGTAAAAGGAAGTGAAATTTTTTAAAAAAGGCAATTAAATAAGGGAAAAACCGATTAAAACTAAAAAAAAGCGAAAATCTGTTAAAAAAGCAATTAAATATATTTA
>KK905457.1:0-15747 GCA_000696445.1 Aquilaria agallochum
ATGTTTGCTTCGTTTAGTTTTTAATATTTCTTGAAATAAATATGTGCTAGTGCTACCCTTTGAATAAAGAATGGTATGTGTTTAATTACCAGAATCGTAAGGACTAAAATTTCACGCCTTGTTACCCTGAAATTTAAATACTTAACAACTAATTGTAGGATGACTGGTTGATCATTTTAAAACAAAGCGTATGAATGAACTCCAATGTTTCAATCTGTAACAATAAGAACTCAACAAGCATAGTGAAATTCAAAATTTCTTGAATGTCTCCGAAAAGGTTAATAATTTTTTACATTATTTGTCCAACATTCTCGTTGTACCATAAACTAATATACCCCATAGATAATGGATATTGACTGTGGCACATCATTTGGGTCTTGGCACATGTACACTGATGCATCATTCATCAAGTGTTAAACCAAATAAGTTGGTTCATAATTGTGTCATGGCATAAGTAAATCTACTCACACCACATGAGGTGTCATTTTAATTAAAAAAAACCTAAATCCATAAATCATCCCCGAACTTTACTGACTTAAACACTTGACCCCTTCAACTATGAGTTGGGGTAACTCAACCCCCTCACTTTATAATCTAGGACACATAACCTCTTCTAACTGATGGAAATATATTTTTTTTAATTTCCAAGAGACTTAAATTATAATAACATTGAATAAAGAGACTAAACTTGGCATTTTAGCATATTATTGTTTGAGAGGCATTCTTCTTTCACAGCTTTATATGTAAGAGGTTGAAAAGTTCCTTAGGAAAATTGGGACCACTCTCACCAAGTTCAGCCTCCTTGTTCAATGTTGTTGTCGTTTAAGCCCTTAAGAAACCAAAAGGAACATTTTCATCAGTTAGAGAGGGTTATAACTTATAAGTCCCAGTTTACAAAGTTTTAAGGCTGAGTTGCTGAAAGTCATAGTTGAATGGGTTAAGTATTTGACTCAACAAAGTTTGAGGGTGAATTACGGATTTATGCCAAAAAAATGTAAGTGTTGGGTACTTAAGTATTGAAACTTGATATCATATATACAAGTTATAAACTCACTTCTCTTTCATTTGTAATTTTGAGGGCCTCACAATCATTGAGATAAGATAAATACTTTTATTATCCCAAGAAAAACTAGGATATATCTTTGAGCTTTCTGTTGGAACAATTAGAGTAATTTTCTTTGAGGCATAAATTATATCATTGTCCTAAAGACAATATTTTCTGATAAGAAATTTTGTCTTAAAGGATGAAGCTCTTAACTCTACAGTAGAAAGTATCAAAGGTATTTTAAATAACATGAGACTTTATGTTTATAGGGAGTAAGAGAGCACAAGGAAAAGTTGTATTAGTTCCAATAGTTATGTCGTTTTGAACCATTGTGTTGTTACTAACCAATATGTTATTTAGAATAAACAAACATATGCATTTGAATAATCATAATGGTTTACCAACTAATATATTGTTTAGAATATATATACTTATTTACTTGAACAGCCATAATGTTTCTAATTAAACAACACATAGCTATCAGCCTTTTGTATTGTTTAGAATGGATATATCTAGCTATTCATTTGAATAAACAAAATGATTCTAAGCAAAAATAATGGTTCAATATTAATATTAAATTTAAAGGCTCTAAGTCTCATAATTAATATAAAATTTATTTCCAAACTAAATGAGAGCTCTAACAATTTCTTCTAAACAAGTAACAAAAGAGCAAAAAGAGACTAGAAATTACGGATATGGAATTAATAAAGGTTCAAAAACAAAAACCATGAAAATAACTACAAAGGATAAAAGTTAATGTATACTCAGAATTAAGGGTTAATATCACTAATCGTCCCTAACCTATTCTTATTTTGTTTAATTGTCCTAGAACTATCAATTGTTGCATTAATCATTCTCAAACTATTTAATTGTTGCACTCGTCGTCCTACCGATATAATGGCCATTAAAAAGTAACGGAAATGGTGGAAAAAATGCATAGTTAGTCTAAAACTTCAAAAAAATTTCTATTTGAGTCCTAAAACTTTTCAATTTTCTAGTTCAGTCATAAAACTGTGAAAATATGTGTACTCTCTTTAATTTCTCTCTTGGTTCCTTTTAATTAAACATGAATTTTTTTATTTTACTTTAATAAGATTTTTATAATTGAATTTTTAATTATATTCATTCTTGTTTCGTTAATTTTTTTTTCTTCCACTTTGGTTTTTAAGTCTTTTTCTTTTGAAGTATTTTTTTTATTTTATTCTTTTTGTTTAATTTTTCATTGTTGCCTCATCTTTACCATTCTTTTTTTCTTTTATTTATTTCTTTTGTTGGTCCTTTGTTTCCTTCAGTTTTCCTATTTTTTTTCCACATTCCTTTTGTGAATGTTTTTCTTTATTTCATCTTTCCTTTTTCAATTTCTAAAGGTTATTATTTCTTTTTCTTTCTCTATTTTTCTGTTTTTTTTTCTATAAATACCCTTCAAAATAGAAAATGTTCCTCATGTAATGAAGTGAAAGGGCAAAAAAAATAAAGGACTTGAGTTATGTTTTATATCTGTCAATGAAGGAAATAGTACAACTAATAATTTGGCTAAATGAACACTTTGTATTTAATTAATAAAAGAATGGGAGGGGATAAAGATAAGTCTCTTCCCATAAAAGGTGAAAAGGATGTGAAAATAATGAAAATAAAGAGATAATAACTCTCACTATCTCTCAATTTCCTCCTATTTAAACACAAGTCAAACTAGATTCACTTTTCTTCTCCTATCCTTTCATCAATTGGGAGGTACACTTTCTGAGCACTCCTGTTTTGCACTTCTGCCACTGTAGCATACAATAAATTTTCCAAGTTCATTTATGAATCATACAGTAAATCCAAAAGAGTAAAATGAAATGAGTAAGTATTTTTTTTAGTTATTCTAAGTCCAAAAATTAAATGTACATGAATAAGACTAAAAAAAAATGTTCCAATGTGAAGGTTATTTGTAGAAAAAAAATAAGTAAAAGAAATAACAACCTTCAAAAAATGGAAAAGGAAAGATGAAATAGAGAAAAACATTCACAAAAGAAACATAGAAAAATAATATAAAAATTGAAGAAAATAAAGGATCAAGAAACGAAAAAATAAAATAAAATAAAATAAGTGGTAAGGATGAGGCAGCAACAGAAGATGAACAAGAAGAATAAAAGAAAAAAAGCCTTCAAAAGAAAAAGACTTAAAAACAGAAGCAAAAGAAAAGAATAAGAAAAAAAATTAAAGGAACTGGAATAAATACTTAATTAAAATTCAATTATAAAAATTTATTAAAGCAAAGTCAAGAAATTCATGTTATGAAACCAAGAAAGAAATTAAAGAAAGTATACACATTTTTATAGCTTTGTGACTGAATTAAAAAATAAAAAGTTTTAGAACTTAGATAGAAAAATTTTCTAAGTTTTAGGGCTGGTTGTGCATTCTTTCCCTTATTTTCGTTACTTTTTAATGGTTGGTATAACAGTAGGATGACGGGTGTAACAATTAAATAGTTAAAGGACAATTAATGCAACAATTGATAGTTCTGAGACGATTAAGCAAGACGGGAATAGTTTAGGGACGATCAGTGATATTAGGCCCAGAATTAATTAGAACAGCAAATGGTAAAATTGATATAAAAACTGTAATGTGTGTGTGTGTTCACAATTATGAACTTTAGCCCTGCAACTAAAATCAATTCTTTAAATAGTCTCTAAACTATTAAAATTGTGCCCAAATGACACCTGGATAGCCACTCATGGTGATCATTCCCATAGACGAGTGGATCTTGCGCATATTGGCATGGGGGAACAAAGCCTCATTATTTTTTAATGTAATTGGCATTATATAATTCAATTGTTCTTTGCAAAGCAGACTAATCAATTTATCTAATTAAAATTAGTGAACGCAGATTGGATTAGATATGATGAAGCCACAGTTATGTGACGCTTCAGAGTTGAAGGATCCTTTAAGGGTCACTGTCAATTTGTGGCCATACAGGAGCTAGCAAGGGTACGATTTTAATAGTAGGGGCTCTTTAGGAATTGATATAGTAATGATTTGCCATCGTTAAAAATGGTCATTGATGAATGAAGGTCAACCGTCACTAATTTAATGCCAGTTAACTGTCACTGACTTAGCAACGGCCAACCTTCGCTAAACTTAGTAATGGCTTGCCTTTACTAAATTAGCAACAGTTCACTATTACTAACTTTCTAGCAACATACTAGTACCGAAAAATTAGTGATGGCATCATTGCGAAGGCTAGCCATCATTATTTAGCAATTGTAGCTGTCTCTAGGTTATTAACAATGAGTGAATTAGCCAAGACGCATTTAGAGATGGGTGGCCGTCATTACAGCTAATTTAGCAAAAGCTAGTCGTCACTAATAATTGTCATTAAAATTGAATAGTGTGTTCTCATATGCCTTGTAGTTTTGTAAATTAAGCTTTAACATTTGTGGGAAGTTATAATGTGGCATATTTACCATCATGTAAATGTTTACATGAGTTTCCAAAGGTGTTTTATTAATTGAGGAAATTATTAGAAACTAATTATTTTTATTTAGAGTATGTAATTATTTGCTCAGCTTGTATACCATGTGAAACTCTATGATTAAAAAAGTCTAAAGACCCAAAGTCTTATTTGTGATAGATTGATAATTGGGCCTTTAATCAAAATTAATTTAAACCTTAGATTAGCCATTCATGAATGTAAACTATTAGGTTAAGTAGCCGATTGAGCAGCATTAATATAAACAAAATAGCAACAAATGCTAAGATAGGTAAATGTGATTTAATAAAGATGTTACATTAATTAACCTTTTTAGTGTAGTTCTCCTCATTTTTCAAATGCAACAGTAGTTAAGGATATATAATTGATTATCATTCATTGTTTGTGTAGGTTAAATCTCACATGGTCTGATAATGTTACATATTTGGCATCAATTAAATGTTTACATAAGTTTCCAAGGGTAATTGAGGAGATTATTAAAAAGTCGTTATTAGTATACCACATAAAACTCTATGATTAAAGAAGTCTAAAGATCACTTTTAAAACAGTTTCCATGAAAAGTGAGTCTTTTTTTTAATAAATTTTATTTTTTTATACAAAGAAAGGAAAAAAAATTAATAAAAATTATTTCTTTTGTAGAAAAAATATATAATTAAAGTGACTATTTGATATATTAAAGTATTAACTTCCAAATAACCATAGTTCTATATAAAAAGTAAAAGTGAAATGGAAAATAAGCTGTGAAATAAGTGAAACTTGATGAATCACAATGCTACTACCCTGCACCACTATGGCTTTTCTTCTCTAAGTGAGAATCAACCTTTTTGTTCAACAAAGACTCTCCAATTTTTGGGCATCTTCTTCTGGTGTGATTAACGTACTTTTTCTTTACCTTGCATAAAGGTGGTTTGTTCTATTTTTGGCATCAACATTTTGTTTGATGATTTGGTTAGTGTATTGATAGTGGGCGGCAATGGAAGATCTTAGAACTTGTTTCACCAACATGAGCCTAACTGCGAAGGAAGCGACCTCCTGTAGGTTGGTTGTGAATGATGAAGCATACAAAGGATTTTTAGAGCTCATAGTGCCATTGAAGGTCCTATATAACTGGGGTTGAGAACCTTAGGGAATCTCTCCAAAAGGAATGAAAGTTTCAAAACCTGTTTATGCTAAAGGTTGCCAGCCCAAATCTTGGCCTCAATCTCTTCATTATGACTTTAGGGGATCGGGAGGTAGTGTTTAAGAATGGATCATGGAACTTTAATAACAAACTTATTGTCATGAGAACAATGAAAAAAAAAGGATAGACCATCCTCGTTACAATTTGATAGGGCTTTATTCTAGATCCATATTTTGGATGTACCTTTGAATGGCTCAAACCAAAGTTTGCTAAGACCCTTGGTATTAAATTGGGCATAGTTATGGGCATGGGCTGCTTGGGTCCCTCACTCTGAGTTTGGGTGCTGATTGACATCTCTCGCTTGTTCTGGCATAGTCTAATGGTAAAGGATGAAGAAAGGAAGAAGTGGTATTATATAAAATATAAAAAGTTGGTCAAATTTTATTATCTTTATGGGTAGGTAGATCATGTCAAACGTGAATGCATGAAGAGCCCTGCTAGTTCTAAAGGAGTGGTGTGGTAATATGGAGATTGGATAAGATTCTTCACTCTTTCTCTCAGGTTTTTAGGTCAATATCAAGTGGAGAAAGTGTCAGAAAGCTCAAATAACGTATCATAAGAGCTAACCGGCTCGGTCGCACAAACAACAACATCATTCAATGAAAAAAGATCAGGTCTTTACAATTACAAACTATAGTCCAGTGCTCCTAGTAATGAAGGGAAACCAAGGGCAAATGCTTGAGAACCAAAATGTACTTGGTCAATTGGTGAAGGGCATCCTGAGAATGATGGTAGCAATGGTGCACATTAAGGAGGTTTAGATCGAACACAAGTCTCCACCTTTGACCTGGGATGGTTTTGCCTTTGCGGAAATGGAATAGTTAAATACTGCTACCCATAAGCTTAGAACTAGGTTTCGGGTAAGCACACTAAGGAAGACTGCACACACATGAAAAATAGGGCTCCAATATTGGGTATTACAGAGGGAGCACCAAGGATTAAATAGGTGCCTCCACTTGCACCGATCTTTCTAACGCCATCTAAAAGTAAAAATGACGATGAGTAAAATCTTTCAATTTGGGTGAAAAAGTGAATGAGTTGTCTTTTTAGACAGGGTTGAGCAAGGACTCACCCTGCTAGTTAGGATGAGTCTTTTTAGCTTGAATTATCAAGGCTTAAGGTCTGCTTAGATAGTTCACACCTTTCAAAGAGAGATTCTAAAGAGATCCCCAGAAGCTGTTTTTCTCCTCGAAACTCAAAACGATAGTTTTTAAAATGGAACAAATTAGAAGATCACTGAGGTTTCAATCTTGTCTGGTAATCCCATGTGAATGGAGGAAGAGGGTTTAACATCATATTAGAGCTCAGCTTGGGAGGTAGACTTGTTATCTTTTTCTTAATATCACATAGACGTGAAAATCTTGTGCATGCAGGTTGAATGGCACCTAACGGGTTTTTATGGCCATCTAAAGTGGGAGTTATGTCATGAATCATGGGCTATGATCAAGCAATTGGCAACTCAATCTTCGTTGCCATAGATGATTATAAAGGACTACGAGCTTTTATGGGCATTAGATAAGGAATGAGATCGACCAAGGGCGAATGGGCAGATGAACGGCTTTAGGAAGGCAGTGGCATCAGCAAATCTTGTTGACTTGAGTTTTCATGGCTCAGATTATACTTGGAACCTTTGCCACTCTTCCGCGAAGAGATATTTTCCCACGAGCTTATGTAGAGCATGTTTTTTTTTCCTTGTTCGGATTATACTAGTGTTCATGTTTCATTACTGGGTCAATGAGATTTGTTTGTTAAACACTTATGGCATTTTGAATCCACGTGGACCTTAGAACTAGAATGTAAGGAGGTAATCAGGAAAAGTATGATAGATGTGTAGGAGGCAACTTTACCTGAGAACCTGGACTTATGTTCATGGAATCTATGGGCGTAGAAAAAGAATGCATAAAGCATTCAAGTTAAAATCAAAGAGGCTGAAAAGAAATTAAAATCTGTAACAGTAGCGGGATATGATAATGCCACTTATGTACAGCGCTTGAAGTTGGGGGAAGAGCTTCATATTTTTTACGTTATGGAGGAGAAATTTTGGAGTTAATGGGCTAAAACAAATTGGCTCAAAGAAGGGGATAGGAATAATCATTTCTTCCATTAGATTGCTTCAAGCAAGAAAAAAAGAAAATCAAATTCAAAGTTTGCAGCTAGATGATGGAAAAGAGGTTAATGAATTGAGAACAATTTGGGAAGTAGTGGTGTCATATGTTTCTGCTTTGTTTGAATCAGGCAGTGTGTCAAGATTGGATGTGGTGATGCCACTAATTTGGAAGGTTGTGACAAAAGAAATGAATGACACTGTTATAACATTTTTTCTATTAAGGAGGTTAAGCCAGGTTTATTTTAAATGTTTCCTACCAAATCTCCCAGCCCGGATGACTTTCCCCATCTCTTTTATCATAAATATTGGCTTTTGTTAAATTCTAATGTCTTAAAATTTGTATTGGATATTTTGAATAATGGACATGTGCCGGATGAGTTTTCTGATCCCTAAAGTTTAGAGTCTAAATAAGGTAGCAAATTTTAGACTGATTAGCCTTTGCAATGTGCTATATAAACTCATCTCGAAGGTCCTAAAGAAACTAATTAAATCATTTGCTATTGAAAATCATATCAGATAATTAGAGTGCCTTTGTCCTTGGTCATTTACTAACTAATAATGCACCAATGGCCTTGGAAACATGTCATCATATAAATCACATGTATGGTCAAAGAGAGAGAGCTTTGGTGATCAAATTGGATATGGAAAACGATAGAGTCGAGTAGAAATTCCTACAAGCGGTAATGGGTCAAATGAATTTTCACCCGTCTTGGATTAATCTAGTGATGAGCTGTGTTGAGACTTCATCCTTCTCCATGCTAGTGAACAGCCAACCCACCGGGAGATTTAAGCCTTTTCGAGGGTTAAGACAATTGGACCCCCTCTCACTCTTTTTTATTTTTGTTTTGTGCTGAAGGGTTTTTAGCACTGCTTTGCCATATAAAAACTCAAGGCCAAATCAGAGGGGTTGCTATTAGTTGGTTCAATCCTCTGATCTCTCATTTATTGTATGTAGATGATAGTATATTGTTTCTCCGAGCTAAGGAAGATTATGTAGGGCATATGTTAGCTCTTTTGAAGCTTTATGAAGATGCCTTAGGTCAGATGATGAACATATAGAAATCATCATTATCCTTTAACATAAATTGTCGTTTGTTGTTCAAACAAAAGCTTATGGGTCCGATGAAGACTCAATCATGTCTTAAAGATGATAAATATCTTGGTTTTCTATGGCTGTTAGGCCAAAAAAAGTCTACCCATTTTGACTTTCTTATTGAGAAAGTAAAGAAAAAAATGGTTGCATGAAAATCTTTTCTCTTGTTTCATGCTGGCTAATCGGTTCTTGTCAAAGTTGTGGTGCAAGTGATACCAAGCCCATATTATGAGTTACATCCTCTTTCCAATGCAAAATTGTGATAAGTTGAGGTTATTAACCATAAAAATTTTTTGGTCTTCAGACATGGAGAAAAATATGATGGCATGGTGTAGTTGGAATCACTTGTGTATGTCAAAGAGAGCTGGTGGTTTAGGATTTAGAGATGTATAGGCTTTTAACCATGCTATGTTAGCAAAAGAAGCATGGTACCTTATGAAAAATCCCGATGGGCTAGTGTGTTGTATGTTATGAAGGAAATATTTTCCTTTCTCAAGTTTTATCTAGTCCAATGCTCCTAAATATTACTCTCCGATCTATAAGGGGATCTTTGCTAGGTGTGAAATTCTCAAGAAGGGAGATTTTAGTTTAGCGAATAGGGGATGGCTGGAATATTGACAAGATAATTAGTGACCAGGCCCTTGTTTGAAGTTGATCACATGCCTGATCTTGGGAACAGAAGAATGGAAAGTGGGTCATCTCATTGATCACCAATTCTTGCAATGGAAGCACCAGGTGATTGAAGCACTATTGCACTCACAAGATGTCGAAATTTTTAAGCTCTTTCCTTTGTTAGCTCCTTTCTTGTAGGACAATCATATGGGACATGAATGATCATGGTAATTTTACCATTAAATCATCTTATTGCCTTGCATATGTCATGCTATATGGTTGAGACCTAATGGTGAAGTCATACTTTTGGTCGTGGCTTTAGAGTTTATCTTTACCTCATTGAGCTCATTTATTGTTATGGTGATTATGTGAGGAGGCTCTTCCCACGAAGGATAAACTTAATAAGAGAAAGAGATGAAGGTGCTGAGATTGTGTCCGATTTATGAAAGATGGGATGAATCGATGTCTCACTTATTGTTTGAATGTGAATTTTCACGGAAGGTTATGCAGAACTTGGAGTTGAACTTGGTATTTTAGCAGCATGCATGGAAAGAAACATTGAAAGCTTTTATAAAGGAGACATGTGGCATTCATTGCTAATGGCTCTATTCAACTAGTCTGTATGGTAAATAGAAATAAAGTAGTGCATGAAGGTTCTAGTCAACAACCAAATCCGGTGGTTGTGGCAATTAAATGTTGGATGGGGTGTTGGATCTAACAATCAAATGTAACAAAGATTCGCTGTGAAAGAAACAAGCCTGGTCTAAGTCGTTGGTTTCCATTGTCTCTGGGAGTTTGTAAGATCAATATGGATGTTGCTTTGGACTGCCTAGCCAAAAAGGGTAGCATAAGAGTGGTGTGCCATGATGATCAAGGCATGGTTCGATTTATAGTCTCATATGGTCTCACCTATGAGCTAGGGGATGTGCTCTATTTGAAAGCTTTGGTGATTTTATGGGGAGTGAAGGAAGTCAGGTGTCATCGTTTATCCTCAATTATTGTGTAATCAGATTCATTGCATTTGATTTAAGAACTTAATAAGGGATTGACATCCCCATTGTTTTATTTTGGGGCTATGCTAGATGAAATCTGTGGTTTAGGCAGATTTTTTTAGTTGCATTGTTTTTCTTTCATTAGGTGTGAAAGGAATGAGTTTGCCCATACCCTAGTTAAAAAATGTCTTAGTTTCCTGGCAAGAGATCCATATCTTTACTTGGTTGTCTCATGCTTAGAGTTTAGATTAATAAAAGCTCGTTTCACTGTAAAAAAAAAAATGCTGTGAAATAAGTAATTAAATAATTCTTAACAAATAAAGCCTAAATTATATGAGACCCTGTCCATGAGAAAGAGATTCACTTAATGTTGTGTCCATCATCTCAAAATAAGGTTTGGCACAAAAAAGGAAAATAAAAGGACACGGACTCTTATTATGCGGCCGTACGTCGAATGATGCTGGGTTTGGAAACTTGGAATTTGATACTCACCGCTCATCAATGACTGTGCCGCAGACTTGGAATTTGATACTGACGTATTCTGTATTTCTTGGCGTGGGAATAAACGTTAAGTTACATAAAGGAATTATAAGAAACATGTAAATATTTCCGATAATAATTTTGCTATTTTATTGATTTAGAGAAAGGTTGAGTCAATTTATTTTAACTTAAGTTAATTAATTTATTTTTACTTTTTTATCTTTTTTTTTATCTAAAACTAATTTTATTTGAAAGTTAATAGTATACAGATACAATAATCCATTTGAATTTAAATTTTTATAATATTTTTAAATTTTTATGAATTTTTATTTGTTAATGTATTAAACTAGAAAAATTCATAAAAATTTAGTAAGATTACAAAAATTATATTTTCATTGAATTACTGCAGCTACATAACATTGACTTTTAAATAAAATTATTTCCGGATAAAAAAGATATAAGAATAAAAATAAATTATTTTAAATTCAATTGATTTAAGTTAAAACGAATTTGGTGTAAATTATGATCAACTCCAACAGCTACCATAGAAGTTGTTTTAGATGGAAGGGGTGCTTGGTGAGCTATCATAGAAGTTGTTTTAGATGGAAGGGGTGCTTGGTGTAGAAGTAAGTATATATGCTTACAGAATCTTTGGAGTTGTTCTTTGAGTTAGATCTTGTCAGGGTAACTTGGAAGTAAAAATTAGAAAACTCGACTTGAGGATAGTAATTGGGTGGATTGGTCGTTCCTATGGCCAGGATTGTGGCTATACCCTTTGTGAAATTTTTATTTGTGTCCGGCCCACGTGTGAGCCAGAACATACATTATTGTTTATTTTAAATATTATTTTGATGCACCTCAAGTATGATATCACTTTTAATGGAATGATTGTTACGTTAAGAGTTAGAAAATGCAGCTCGGGGGTTCGAGCTTCCATTGGTGTTCTTTTAGTATTAGATTATTTCTATTTCTCCCACATGCATCTTCCTTATTTTTGTCATTTCTTATTTTGGCATTTTTTTCTTTCCTCCATTTCTTTCTTCCACATGCTTCTTTTATTCCATTTTTCCATCTTTTCTAGTTTGGTGTTCTTGTTCTTTTATTATATATATACTTTTATCATTTTCTGTCAGATCAATTGAATCTGATCAAGTCAAAAAATAAAAATATGAATAACGTTTTCTTCTTAATTTTATTTAATTTTTTTAATATTATTCTTATTTTTCTAAATTATTTGTTCGTTTATTATTAGCTATTTGTATGTCTATCAGTAATAGTTTGTTCTTTTCTAAGTTCCTATTTGTTTTCTTAGAGGAACAATTTTTTGTTTTCTCATTACTAATTATTTGTTCTTTTGTTAATAGTACTTTATACTTTTTATTAGTTGGTGTTCGTTTTTTTGTTAGTTTTTATTTGTTTCTTTAGATGAATTTGATGTTTGTTCTTTTATTAATAGCTATTTATTTTTTTATTCGTATGTGTTTGTTCATTTATAAGTTTCTACTTGTCATTTTAGAGAAATTATTTTTTTATTCTCTTATTACTAGTTCTTTGCTCTTTTATTAGTAGATATTTATTCTTTAGTTAGTTCATAATTATTTCTTTAGATGAATTTAATGTTTATTCTTTTATTTGTAACTCTTTGTTCTTTTATTAGTTTGTGTTTGTTCATTTATAAGTTTTTGCTTGTCATTATAGAGAAACTATTTTTTTGTTCTCCTATTACTAGTTCTGTGTTCTTTTATTACTGATTCTTTATTTTTTTATTAGTAGCTTTGTGTTCTTTTATTAATAGGTATTTATTTTTTAGTTTGCTCATGTTTATTTCTTTAGATGAACTTGATGTTTGTTCTTTTATTTTTAGCTTTTTAATTTTTTATTAGTATGTGTTTTTTCTTTTAGAGAAACTATTTTTTATTCTCTTGTTATTAGTTCCGTGTTCTTTAGTTAGTAACTTTTTGTTCTTTTATTAGTAAATGTTTGTTCTTTTGTTAGTTAAGTTTTTGTTTCTTTAGACGAACTTGAAATTTATTATTATATTTATAGCTCTTTGTTCTTTTACTAGTATGTGTTTATTCTTTTAGAGAAATTATTTTTTTGTTCTTTTTTACTAGTTTTTTTTAAATTCGTAGCTCTTTGTTCTTTTCTTAGTATATATTTGTTCTTTTGTTAGTTCATTTTTTTTAAGAAATTTGATGTTTGTTTTTTTATTTGTAACTCTTTGTTTTTTTTATTAATATGTATTTGGCTTTTTATAAGCTCCTGCTTGTTCTTTTGGAGAAACTATTTTTTTGTTCTTTTATTACTAGTTCATTGTTTTTCTATTATTTTATTCTTTTATTAGTATGTATTTTTTATTTTATTTGTGCATGTTTGTTTCTTTATATGAACTTGGTTTTTTTTCTTTTATTAGAAATAGAAAAATTAAAAATAAAATGGGAAAAATTAAATATAAATAAATTTATAAAAAGAAAATAAAAAAAATGAAGAGTTGCAAGGTAAATCGATAAAAACAGTTAAAATGAGGAAAAAGACTTAAAAATAAAAAACTAAAGAAGAGACTTGTAGGACCTGAACCCAACTAATCTCCTTGCCCCCAGCATGCGCTAACCATATTGCCTAATCCGATAGTTTGTCACTTTTGTGCATAAACATATAAATAGTATTGTAAGCGCAGGGTTAAATTGTAAACTGTAAAACCTTTCAGGGACGGTGTACGTAATAAGCCGGGTGTATGTAATTCTTACTCTTTGGACATTGTTTGAATTCTGCACCTAAGCTTTTATGAGGAGTGAGAACCAATGTTTTTTAATACCTATACAACTACATATACCACACCATTTAGATTATAGATATATTCCACTACTAACCGTTATGATTTTGTAAAAATATATCAAAATATTATTTTTAGATAAAAAAAATTAAATATAAATTTTTTATAGATCATTTTATTTGTATTATAAGAATTTTTATCATAATTCTCAATATATAAATAAAATATATACAAAATACGATATTATATTATATGAAAACACAAGTGGAATATATAGAACAAAATAGATATTATTCAATAAAAAACTAATTTATTGATACATATATAAGAAAAAAAATGCTCCAATTGAAAATGTGTTAGCAAATGTGCGTATTATTTTGATGTATATAATTAAAAAAAATAAAAACTTATTTTTATTCCAGTCTATGTGCCACATTATACCGTAATTAAACCCACAGTATACCACAGTAAAGTGTGATCAATTTGGAAAAAAGCAATGTACCAAAAGAAAATTTGAAAACAAGTACAAAAAAAGGTCAGAATGTTAAATACCACCAAATATCACTAACATATAACAATCTATTGCACGCAAAATAACAAAATGTACCATACATTAAGCTGTTTACGGTGCTGTAAACTGCGGTACCTTTTGCTTCCCTGGTCAGATCACAATCCTATCCCAGTTTTTAAACTCGACGAAATCCATTAACTATTGCCATGTAAGAATGGCGAAAGGGCTAGTTTATTTCTTGTGAGGTGGAGAATAGCATAGAGATTGGAGGATTTTAAGCCTAACTTTTGTATCCAATTAATTTTTTTGGTACATGACTAGGTAAGAAGTGGGAGATTGAATACTGAATTTCTTAGTAATAACCACAAGTCATAATTATTATACGATGATCTCATATTTTACCGCCTCCCTGAATTTCGTCATTGGTTAACGTAAATACAGGTAATTTTTATTGCAGATTCGAGCTACCTATGATCAAAATATCGTAGACTAGTTTTGTGAAAAGTATTCTCTAGCTATTTTACACAATTGAAATCCACGTAGACGTAGGTACCACCTTTCACTAGCTTTCGAGTGAATTATGTGTTACTCTCTTGTCTCCTTTTGCCGGATTTTTATTTCTTTTTGTAGAAATCTTAGGTTACTTAACTCTGTTTTCTTCCGAAGTACTACCTCCATCCCTCCATCCCAAATTAATTGAAACATTTGACTGGGTATGGAGATTAAAGTGTATGTAATTTATGTAGTAAAAGTTTAAAGAATGATTAAAAAAGGAAAGATTCGTTTTTGGATTTTGTGCAGTGAGAGGTTGAGTGGAGATTAAAAAAAAGAGTCTTTATTGGGTTTCGTGTAAAATGATTATTTAATTATTTAAATTTTCTAAAAGAGAAAACGTTTCAACCTTTTTAGGACTTCAAAAAAAAAAATATACATTTCAAGTAAATTGGGACAGAGGGAGTAAAAAAGTCACTATCCTTTACCTTCCTCATTCCTAAAAAGGCAATACTAAGCAAAAAATCTCTTTGTTTCCGACTCTACAAAGTTAATGGACTAGCTATATTATTGAGACTGACGGGACGTGTATTAACTGCTACCTGCAGCTGCGCAGTGATCTTGTTGGAAATTATTATCGGCCCACCACGACTGCTTTAGTTCTTTTATTATGCACCTATGTCTAATTAGACATAGTAACCCATCCCTTAATCTTCTATATATAAGGCATAAATTATTAAAACAATTGACAAAAATACCCTTAGTTAAAATATTATTCTCCACAAAAAAACCCTAGCTTGCTGCTGCTGCTGGTGCCGGCGCCAGTGCTACTGCCGAACTGTCATACGTCATGATCTCGCAGTATACGTCATATGTCATATTCGAAAAAATGAAAAGTGTCTGAATGGATGACGAAAAGTGTCTAAAAAAATATTTAGAAGTGTCTGACCAATACATAGATAATTTACTCTCTTTAAAAATAACTAATTA
>KK905461.1:0-17178 GCA_000696445.1 Aquilaria agallochum
TGAATGGAATAAAATGGAAACATTCACAACTTGTTAGGAATGAAATGGAAACATTCACAACTAATTTGGAAAGAAATGGAAACATACACATCTAGTATTACCAAGTATTTGTAGATGGGTGAATAGTAATAGTCCTTCTCAGATGGCCGGCCCAGATCATGACACGTGTTCGGCGGGATGCGTTCTATGTCTTTTGGGCAATAGAGGACCCCTAGTCGGCATGGGCTGCCAGGCTAGGGCTCTGGGTAGCCCGAGAGTGGTGTGCTAAAGTATCCCTGCAGGCGTGTCAGGACGTGACTAGGGGCGGATTATCGGGGATATGTCAGAGGCTCCTTAAATGCTTATGTCGTACTCCTGAGGCCCCTTTTTGGTAGAGGAGACCTCTTCGGAGAACTTGTCTTCCGAGGTCACTTTTGGTATCGCAGGAGTATATTTCCCGAAGGTGACCTTTCTCGAAGACACCCCCACTTCCGAGGATGGCTTACTCATCCCCTCGAGGTTGGCATTGTCGTTTCCTGGAATGGAGAAACGCCGAGGCTGGATTTCGGGAGGTCGAACATCCTTCCTTCTGTGGTGGGTGATTTCTCTTCCGAGTTTGGTACTTTGTCCGAACCCGTGCCTTCGGAGGGTGATCGGCACATTGGCTATCATGTAGGATGCATGCTATTATGCTTTTACAAAAGTAATTAGAAAATAAAAAACATTCACTTAGGAAAGATACTTCAATAGAAAACATGTTCAAATATTCAAAGCATACAAAATCAACATTTATATGTTTATTACTACACATAACAATCATGTGAGAGGATTCAACATAAAGCAGACTAATGCTCCACACCCAAGAACAATGCTAGAGTCTAGGACTCCATCCTAGACAAGGAAGGCAAGTAGGAGTACAAAATATAAATGCCATGACGAAGTTCTTCTTAAACTAACTCCCATCGTGAAGGTAAGTCCTAGTGGCGAGTAACAAAAGTCCTGTCCATATGTTGCTAGGCTTTGCAGCCAAGAAAAGGCTATAGTTAGCACTATTACTTAACCAACAAGTAACCTAAGTATACTAGAATCACAAAGATTCTCAAGTTAAATACCTATCAACAAACTACCGCGATAATCTTTAGTAGTTATCTGGCCCAATAATGTTAGAATTTGCACAACATAGCAAGGGAGTGAGAAGTCAAGAATTCTTAGTTTGGGTCTTCACTTTACCTACAAGAGCAGTTACAAAGGACCACACATATGTGAACATATGTAACCTGCTGTGAGCTCATATAGCTTTAGGCTAGACTTATGCACATAGATCTTAGTCCCTTGGGACCTTTGCTCAACCTAGTCCTTTAACTACAAGGTGGACCCTTGTCCTATAGCAAGCATAACTTAATAGCCTAACCAATGATAACTCATTAGTTAAAACTCCCTTATATTGTACAGGGGCTCTATGGTGGGACTACTGTCGACTAGGCCATAAAGACCCACTAAGCCGTAAACACCTACTAGGTTCACTACGGTTTCATATCATAACCTTATGGCTAACTGCATGGCTAGGATGCTATTGGAACTAAACCTTTCACCTGAGCTAGTGATACTTAGTTGTGATCCTTTATTACCTAGTTTTCTTGCTTATGGTGAAAGGAACCATAAAAACACAAGACAACTCCTAGGTTCTGGAGAAGTTTTGGAAGTCTTGGAGTACACCTGGAATACTTAGAACCCCAGGTACCTTAACAATGCCTTTAGACTTCCCCTTGAATCTCCTAACAAAATTGGAAATTTTTTGCCATCATAACTATGGCAATGCGTCACCACAGTTGTCAATGCTCAGTCACTTTTTCATGCTGCTAGCGAAGCATCATGGGTTTTGGCAATGGGTCACCAACACCTGTGGAAACCTAGAATTTTCGATTTTGCTACTATGAATTTTGAAGACTTACCAAACATGCTAAACATGCTTGGATGGCCTTCAAACTTGATAAACTTGTAAAACATGTTGCAAAGACCACAACCAACTATCACAAGCATCCCTATGATGCATAGTAACAACATTCCAAGCACCACAAACCTAGTAGTCCACCATGATCAAACTAGCCTACTAACTAATGTTATTGCCAATCTACTTGATTTCATCAGGCAACCACAAACCAATAGCATTAATAAATCTTGAAAACATAACTCCATTACCTGAATTCAATTCACAAGGAAGAAACAATCAACCCTTCCCCAAGAACTCAAGTTCCATAAAGTTCTTCCTAGTTCCAAGCAACCCAAGACACAAAACACACCATTAATCATTTCTAACCAAAACCTAAGCTCCCAATCAACTAATAAATAATAATTCACCAAGAAATCCTAAATTACCTCACATAAAAAATAGGGGATAATGGAAAACATGGTTCAAAGCTTCAAAAACATGAAGCTTCACTTGAAACATGCTTCCACTTGCATGTACTCCCTTAGTAGCTTCAATTTCCACAAAAAATTCTTGGTATTGGGTATCAATTGATGATGAAATGGTAGGAAGAAGGATGAGCCTGGTTTTGAAGTAGAAATGGTAGCCATCCCACACCTTTACCATGTTTGATAAGCCTCAAAACCTCACAGGCCACCATAGTATTTAAAAAGTTACAAATAAGCCCCTTACATTAGGTAACTTTAGTCAAACTGGGTCAAATCTTGTTTATTTGAACTAAGTTTGGGTTAAAGTTAAAAGTTAAGTTATAAAACACTTTTTTTAACACTTAGGACTCAACCTAACTATTCGGGACACAAAATTACCGTTTTACACCCAAACCTTATGTAGTGCCTTAACTTTCTCGATACTTAGTGAACATTGCTAAACTTACTTATTCTTGCTTTGTCAACTTGAAAAAAGTTTTCAAACAAAGTTTCAAACACTTTACCTTCCTTGAACAAGCATCCAGCTAGGAGAGCCATAACATTCTCGCTTCCCTTTAGAATTTGGTCCCCCAAATTTCACTGTAATAGAGGAAAAACAGTAGGATATCTTTTTAGCATATCCTACTCTATGTCCAAACTAGCTTCCTCCTCATTATGGTTCAACCAAAGGATCTTAACCACTGCAATCAACTTGGTGCCAGCTTTCTTGAGTTGCCTATCAAGTATTTCAATTGGCTTTTCTTCATAGCTCAAGTCTTCTTAAATGGGCACCACAGAAGGATTAACTACTTGTCCCAGCTCCATATTGTATTTCCTTAGAAGACTAACATGATATACATTATGCACATGAGACAAGTTAGGTAGTAAAGCAAGCCAACCAGCAACCTTCTCTATTTTCTCCAAAACTTCATAAGGAGCGATGTACCTAGGGGCTAACTTACACCTTTCTCCAAACCGGGTAACTCCTTTCATGGGAGACACTTTAAGAGGTACCTTATCACCAACTTCAAAACTCAAATCTGTTCTCCTCTAATTTGCATCCTTAGTCTATCAGTCATTAGCTGGTTTAATCCACTTTTGGATCAACATAATCTTAGCTGTGGTATCAGGTACAATCTTAGGTCCAACGACTACCTTATCTAAATGCTTTGCCCAACAATGGGTTGTCATACACCACCTACCATATAATGACTTGTTCAGTGCCATACCTATAATAGTTTACTGACTGTTACTAAAAGTAAATTTGATGAGTGGTAGGTACTAATCCCAATCACCTTTGAACTCAATAGCACAAATGTGCAACATATGTTCCAAAGTGATGCTGCCGGATCGTGCGGACAGGCATCTCCACTGTGTGCAGTGGTGAGGGCAGTAGGGGGTCTTGGAGGTGAGGGTTAGTCCAGAAGGAAGGTGTCCAGGGTGGATCACCTTAAGTGATGGCCGGCAGCTTCTTGGCCCCGTGGTAGGGTGGTGGCCGAAGGTACCTCCGGTGCGGGGGAGAGTCCGGAACAGTGGTTCCTCGGAGAGACCTGGCTGAAACACTCAGAAAACAAGGGTTAGGAGGTCCCCGGGGTGGTTTTCTGTAAGGAACGTCTGAGGCCCAAGTCAGTGGTTAGAGAGAGAGAGAGAAAGAGACGTAGTAATAAGCACAAGAGACGCTTGCCTGGCGTGTCTTTCTGAGGGCTGAAGGGAGAGTTTTTAGGCCGAGAGAGGAGAGTGTCCTCTATTTTTTGGCCTCTCTCTGTCCCTTTTTTCTAGAGGAGAGTCTCTCCTCCAGCCAGTCCCCCCTGTGATCATTTCCCTTGTATAAAAGAAAGGGGGTGACTCCTTCAGATGGTGACACGTGTTAGGCACGTGTATGGTTGGATGGTGTTCATAGACTTGGCATGGGGGCCCCTAGCCACCTGCAGGCTCCTTGGGCCGTGAGCTGTAGCCCTTCGTGATAGGACATTAGACTGCGACTGCGTGTCAGAGCATGTCTGAAGGTGGCGTGTCGGAGACGTATGTGAGCGGAGTGTCAGAGACTCATTGATAGCTCTTTCCGTACAACCGAGGTCCCTTTGGTTGATGTCTCACTTCGGGGTAAGGAGCCTTTTTCCGGAGTCAGGCTTGAACTTTGACGTCTCCATCTTCAGGGGCCTTTCTCCTTTGGAGGGTGATTGGTCCGTCTCGTCCGAAGCTGGTTCGGTCGCCATCCTGAAGGAGGCGCTGCACTGACTCTCGAAGTTGGAATTGGTGAGCTACCGAGGCCGTGTGCCCCAAGTATATGATTTTCTTCACTCCAGAGTCCTTTTCAAGGTCGTATGCCTCAGGTGTCTGGCCCTCTCTTTCCCGTGGTCGGTGGGTGATCAAGGCGATAGCGCTTCAGCTATCACATGCCACCGTTGGAAAGTCGAAGTTAAGACTTTGGCAAGTAGCTTCTTCTGGTGTCCGTCTATCGCTCAATTGGCAGTTTTGACAGGACGACCTCGTGGACTCCCGGAGGCCCACGTAGTAGTATGTCCGTTTTCGGTCGAATAGGGCGGCATAGAGCCTTGAACCCCGGACCTTATGGAGTTACACTTGGGGTGCGACGTCGGTCAGTAAGGCACTTTGCCACCTAGGTGATAAGCCTTGTTCAGACAGGTGTCATCCGTCCGCCCCTTGGTGTTCTCGAGACTCCCAACTTGTTCACTTTTCCCGCCATAGTTTAGTGGATCGACACGTCTTGAAACTAGGCGTGTCAGTCTCGAGCAATGTGCCTGGGTTTTTCAGATGTCAGAAAATGTGTCCTAGTTTCTCGTGACGTGTGACACGTGGCAGTCATCAGCTGGGATGGGCATGCCTTTTCACGTATGAGAGGCAATTATGGCAACGTTTCACCTTCGCGCAGCAATTATGATGCCCTTTTGGCTACCCTTCCTCAATCTATATAAGCCTTCCTCCCGTCATACTCTTCATTTTCTTTGCTCTCGCTTCTTCTTCCTTTTTTACTGCGGTCTTAGCGGCTGAACAATTTCTGGCGATCTTTCACGACGGCATCCTCAACCCTAGACTTCGACAATACTTTTGGTGGGTTCTGATTTCTAGAGTTCTTTCAATTTCTAGTTTTCTTTTCGCTTCCCGAAGTCATTTTTCCTATTTCTGAAATCATTTTTCCCTTTTTCCGAAGTCATTTTTCGGTCAACCATGCCTATTCCCGAGAGCTGGCACCCTCTTATGTCTCACCCTTGTTGCACCACTCCTGAAAAATTAGAAAAGTGGAAGACCAAAATTTTACTTCCCTCTTATGGTATCACAAGGTTACCTCGCCTTGGCCAGTTTAGCTTTATGAATCGAGGTGACGAGGTTACCATTTTTTTAGCCCAACTGAAGGCCGGACTTCGGTTTCCTCCAGCGAAGATGATTTGCGACTTTTGCCAATTTCATGGCATAGCCGTGAATCAGCTTCCTCCCAACTCATACTGCAATTTCAATGCTTTTCTCTGCATGTGTGGGATCTTAGGGATAGAACCCCATTTTATCCTGTTCATGCAGTATTATAAGCTGTATCCGGTTTCGAAGGATGGCTTTTATTTAATGCTGCCTTGGGGATCTAGGAGCAAGAAATTTATGTTCACCTTCGCTAACAAAGATAGCTGGCGAGGTTGGCCAAGGAAGTTCTTCTTCCTAAGGGTGGCGGAGGCCTGGTCGCACGTCCCAACTAAGTGGGCTCAGGGAAAGCTGGAGGTAGATGTCATGGATCCCAGGAAGTTGCCGACTCCCGAGTTGGCAGCTAGGTTTGGGGACTTTGACAGACGAATCTGTGCTATCGCCGACTGGGATGCCGAGGTCCCTCCATGCTCTTTCTACCCTTTCCCGATCATGTGGAAACTCATGACCGAGGATGTCCTTCGAGAGTTGGGGCTGGTTACGAAGCACAAGACGGATCTCAGCATGCCAGCTCCTGTTACCGAGGGGAAGAACTCTTGGCTGGTGAAGCTTCTTCGGAGCGAGCTCACTTATGAAGCCTTTTTTGAAAGTAAGTTTCTTTCAAAGATTTTTAGCATAAGTGCCTGTGGACTCACACTAATGTTTTCCCTCTTTTTCAGAGATGGGCGATGAGTCTGCCACCTATTACAGGTCTCTCTTCCTTCATCAGGTCGAGAAGGGAGAACAAACAAAGAAGAGGCGCAGGACTTCTGGGAGCGGACCATCTTCGGTCAATAAGGTGAAGAAGGACACCCTTCTTCCCCCCTCGGAGGACGTTTCGGACGTCGGTGAGGTCATTGCTACTTCCACTAAGGCTGGCGATGTCATTAAAACTTCCACCAAGGTTGCAACTTTCGTCGAGCCTGAAATTGCCACCGAAGTCCCTGTCGGGGTGGTTGCCGTTCCTGCCCCTCTGAGTCCCACCACGTCGGCAGATCTTGTGGGCTCTTTGGCGGATCTTTCTGCTGAAGATCTAGAAAAGCGCCGAAGGGCCAAGGGCAAACATATTCCTGCCGACGTGGAGGAAGTCAGGGACTTTGATGACGATCTTGCTGAGGTCGCGCCAAGTTTGTCCTTTTTCTCCTATAATCTTACATCTTTCATAAGCAAGGAATTTTTACCTGATGAGATGTATGTTTCTTTTTACAGAAGATTTGGCACCCTTAGCTTGGATGGTTGAGCACGCCCGAAGGCAGGCTCTTTGGGATTCTCATGTCCCGAAGGACAAAGTTCCGAGGGAGCCGTTCTGGTCTTTCATGGGGGACATGAACCTGTTCTCCGAGGACTACCGGGAGATGGCTCCCCAAATGGCGAGGGCCGTGCTTACTCAGGCATCCTTCAAGGCAGTCACCAAGGAGTGTGCCTCCGAGGATGCCCTTGCTGCCAGAGTTTCCGAGCATGCTGCTCAGGTAGTCCTTCAGGCTCTTCACTTTTCCTCCCAGTTTTAGTCTAAGTGTTTTGGCTTTCCTTGTTCAAATTTTGCTAAGTACCTTTCCTTTTTGCAGCTTTTGGGGTATAGTGGATACCTCCGAGCTTGGACAGCAAAGCAGTCTTTGGTTCGAGCCTGGGCCGAAGACAAATTAGAGAAGGCCAAAGTCTTTTGTGTCAACTCGGTGCTGACAAACACCAAGTTTAGCCAAATATGCAAGGAGAAGATTGCCAATCTTCGGGAGGAATTCTTGAAAGGCCAAGAGGAGCTCTTGAATGATTTTTCCGAGAAGATGTCCGACCTTGGCGAAAAATTAATCAGCCTAAATTTGGCCAACGAGACCCTTCAAAAGGAAAAAGAAGGGGAGTCTGCCCTTCTGGCGAAGGCAATGGCTGAAAATGCTGAACTCCAGACCAAGGTCGACTCGCTGAAGGAGAGTTTGAAGAAGAAGAAGAAAACTGAGGACCTGGAGAAGGAGGTTTCCGACCATCAGAAGGAGGTTTCGAATCTTCAGCATGAGGCGGACGAGTTGGACGTTGAAAGAGACAAAGTCGTCCAGACGTCCAAGGTTGCTTTTTAGGACGGCTTCTGCCTAGCTCATCATCAGTTTCTAAAGAAGTATCCGGACCTCGATCCTTCCTTTCTGGCTGCCCTGGATATTCCCGGGGGGCCTCGGTGCACTTGGTTGAGAGTCAAGTTCCTTAACTTGCCGTTTCCTCCTCCTGCACCGAAGGCGGCGGCAAAAGACTCAGGAGCCTGAAAAGGTAAGATCAATCTTGGATTGGAAACAACCCTAGAATGTGAAGGAAGTCAGAAGTTTCCTGGGGTTAGCTGGCTACTATAAAAGGTTTATGCTAAAATTTTCTGTTATAGCAGCTCCCATGACCCAGTTAACTAGAAAGAACCAGAAATTTGTATGGGAAAGAAAATGTGAAGAAAGCTTCCAAGAGCTAAAAAGAAAGCTGACAATAGCTCCTGTGTTGGTTTTACCAGATCCTAAAAAGGATTATAAGGAGTACATGGATGCATCTCATGTAAGATTAGGTTGTGTACTAATGCAAAATAAACATGCCATTGCTTTTGGATCAAGCCAATTAAGACCACATAAAAAGAAGTATCCAGTGCATGACCTAGAACTAGCCATAGCAGTCTTTGCTCTTAAGTAATGGGGACATTACCTGTTGGGTAATAAATTTCAGGTCTATACAGACCATAAAAGGCTCAAGTACCTTTTTACTCATAAGGATTTGAACATGAGGTAGAGAAGATGGTTAAAGTACCTTAAAGATTTTGACTGTGTGATTGAATACACAGCTAGTAAAGCCAATGTAGTGGCAGATGGTCTGAGCAAGGATTACACTGGAGTGCTTAAGGTAGGAGAGGAGAACATAAGGTTGAGAGCCTTAACTTTACTTGCTTGCCAAGTCAGTGGTTAAATTGGGGGCATGAGCAACTTAGTGTGCTCACCATTACCACTGAATGGAAAGAACTCATTAGGAAAGCTCAGTTTAGTGATAAGAACATGGGACTGCTGTCTGGACAAAGGAAAGGGGAACTTTTTCAAGGATTTTCCTATAAACAAGGATTGTTATACTTCTAGAATAGGTTATATATGCTTGAAAAGGATGACCTAAGATTTTAGATTCTGGAAGAGGAACACTCTAATAAACTTAGTACGCATCCTAGAGCCACAAAAATGTACCATGCTCTTAGAACTTATTTTGGTGACCATATAGGAAGCATGACATTAGCACTTATGTGGCTAAATGTGAAGTGTGCCAACAAGTGAAAATTGAGCACCATAATCCAGGAAGGAAGCTTCAGAGCTTACCCATACCTAAAAGAAGGTGAGGGTCCATATCCATGGATTTTGTAATGGGAGTGCCACTGACAAAAAGAAAACAAAATTCCATTTGGGTCATTGTAAATAGATTGACCAAGGCAGCCCATTTTCTCCCAATGAATCTCACTGATTCTTTAGACAAACTTACCCAACATTACATAAGGGAGATAGTGAGACTTCATGGAGTACCTAATGATATTATGTTAGTTAGGGATCCTAGGTTTGTTTTTAGGTTCTAGAAATCCCTACATCAGGCAATAGGAACCAAACTTAAGTTTAGTTCGACATACCATCCACAGACTGATGGACAAACAGAAAGAACAATCCAAACTCTAGATGTAATGGCTCTCCTAATGGGAAGCATGCCCGAGGAAGGTAAAGTGCTCTAAATTAAGTTTAGAACCTTAATTCAAGTTTACATAGCAAGAATAGGAAATTTTAGCAAAGTTCACTAAGTTCCAAGAAGGTCAGGCCGCTAAATAAGATTCAGGGGCAAAATGGTAATTTTTGCATTTTGAATAGTCAGGCCGGATCCGGAGTGGTTAAAATGATTTTTGTAACCTAACTTTCAACTTTAACCCAAACTTGATGAAATAAACAAGGATTAATCAAGAACAACTAAGGTTACTAAAAGATGGGGACTTAAGTGTATTATGTCTAATACTTTGGTGGCTTAAGTGTTAAACATGGTTTATAAGAGGGTATGGATAGCATAAACCCGAGTTCATCCTCTCCACCCACATTTTTCCATCCAATTAAGCTTGAAATCAGAGTTTCTTGGTGAAAAGAGAAGCCATTCATAAGTATATAGGCTATTAGGAGTTCATTTCAAGCATAAAACCATGGTTTGGGAGCTTGGAAGCACATTTTCTTCCATCCCCTATTTTTAGTATGAGGTACCCATGTGTTCTTGATTGAATTCATGTTTATTAGTTGATTAGGAGCTTGGGTTTTGGTTAGAAAGTAAGAATTTGATGTTTGGTGCCTATGTTTTGCTTGGAACTTAGGTGGTGCTTTGGTGAGCATAGTGATTGGAAGAGTGCTTGATTCTTGCTTGTTACTTGGAGTTGAGGTAAGGGAGTTGTATTTTTTAGTTCAATTAATGTTATTGCGACGAGTTTGGTTGATTAATTTGAGTAATTCTAGCAATAGCATTAGTTAGTGGACAAGGTTGAATCATGGTGGACTATGTGGTTTGTGATGATTGGAATGATGTTATAATGCATCATAGATTGCCTTGTCATAGCTGGTTGTGATCTATGCAACATGTTTTACATGTATGTGAAGTTTGGAGGCTAACCAAGCATGTTTGTTATGTTTGGTAAGAGTCCAAAGTTCATAGTAGCAAAATCTGTAAAAATTCTACAGATTTGCAGATTGGCGACGCGTCGCCAATTTTGCACCATTGCCCACAACGCGTCATGAATACTAGAAAGTTGGTAGAATGTTACCAACTATGGCGACATGTCGCCATAGGTATGTTGGCTGAATTTTCCAAGTTTTGCTAAGAAGGTCAAGGGGAGACCTAAGGGGGTTCTTAGGTACCTTGGGGTCTAAGCATTTCGGGGGTACTCTGAGACTTTCAAAAGTCCTTTGAGACCTAGGAGTTTTCTTGAGTTTTGTAAAGTTTTATGGTTACTTCTACCTATGCAAGAAAACTAGTTTACTAAGGATCACAACTAAGTACCACTAGCTTGGGTGAAAGGTTTGGAACCCTTGGCGACCTTACCGTGCCATTAGCCACAAGGTTGTAAGGTGAAACCTTAGTGAACCTAGTTTACAAGGTCTTCATGGCTTAGTTACAATAGTCCCACTGTAGTTTCCCTGTACAACATAAATAGGAGAGGTTCAACTAAGGCTGGCAAGCTACGCTTGCTAGAGGGCAAGGCTATGCCTTGTAGTTCAAGGACTAGGATGAGGAGTGGTTCCAAGGGACCAAGGTATATGCACATATTAGACCCTCAAGCTGTCTGAGCTCCCAAGAGGTTACATATGTTCTCATATGTGGAGTCCATAGTAATTTTCTTGCTGGTGCAATGAAGACCCTTACTGAAAATGTTTAAGTTCTCACTCCCTAGTTATGTCATGCAGATTTTGAAGTTGTTGGACCAGATAACTATTGAGGGTTATTGCGGTAGTTAGCTTTTGTTGTAGGTATTTCCCTTGAGAATCTTTATGATTCTAGTTTACTTGGTCTTCCCAGGTGCAATCTTAATCCCTTCAATGTCTTTTGACAAGGGTGCTCCAAGGTCATTATCAAAATATTCAATCTTGTTTTTCTTTGCTTATGGCTCCTCATTCTGTTAGGCCTCTCGAGGGCCTCTTAGGCTTACCATATAGCTTCTCAACAACAAATTCTAGTCTAGATGCATAGTGGCATCCACTACAAGGCTCACAGAACTGACATTAGCCATTTAATATCATGTCAAATGTGAAATTATACCTGCAGTGATCCCCTAATGTTGGCATTGTATGATAAAGGCAACTTTAGAACCAAGAATTCTGAAGTATGGGAGTCCATATTGACATTGGTGCCCATGGCCCTGCCTAGGAAACCTGTGAGAACGGATCTTATAGTTGTTGTAATTGGCTAGTTATTTATGTGTGCCAAATTAAAACTTCATGTCACTAGTGAATTAAACTAGAAATGCCAGTATGCATGCAATTTTGATTTAACTTGAGTAAACAGAATTCTATAAAACATTCACATTTGCTTGGACTTCTTTCCATAGAAATCAGAGTTCAAATAGTCAAAGAAAATAAATCCATCATTTGTATCATCATAACAACACATTAAAAACTATGTGAGGGCATTCAACAAAAAAAGACTAATGCTCCTCACCCAAGAGCAACCCTAGAGTCCTATACTTTATATACAAACAAATGAGGCAACTAGTGCATACAATATGCACAAGGCTTTCCTTCTGAAATCTTTGCATCTAAGTCCCACCTTAGATGCAATTCTAGTAGTGAGCCCAAAAAAGTCCTCCATGTGCTCTACTAGCCATTGTGGCCAAGAAGAACTATAGGTAGTAAAAAACCCTAACCAACATATACACCTAAAAACTAGAATCACAAGGATTCTTAGAATATAGTACTTACAATAAAAGACTACCATGACAGCCCTCAGTGGTTATTAGGCTCAACAACATTAGAATCTGAGCAACATAAGATAAAGGACTAAGAATTTGTAATTCTTAGTAAGGGATCTTCAACTACAATGAAAAAAAATAAGGGTAACACATATATAATCAGATGTAATCTGCTGTGAGCTCATACAGCATGAGGCTAAACCTATGTGCATACATTTCAGTCCCTTGGGACATGTCTTCTACCTAGTCTTTAAGCTACAAGGCAAAGCGTTGTCCACTTGCAAGGGTTGCTTACTAGCCTAACTAGTGAATTTCATCACTAGTTGAACCTCCCTTATGTTGTATAGGGGCATTATGGTTTGATTGATAATTCCTAGGTCCTAAAAAACCTACTGGGTGTATTAAGGCTTCCTCATTAAGGGCTTGAACCTAAAGGTACAACTAAGGTCTCGGCGGTGCCAAACCTTCGACCTCATCCAATGGTGTATTTGTTATGGCCCATAAACTAGTTTTCTCATAAGGTGCACCTTCCATCTAATAGCTATAAGAAAACCCCTAAATCATGAAAGAGTTTTAGGAGTTCTAGAGTGCCATTACATAAGTACAACCCTTAGGCACCCCTAGGACCCTCCCGGCCCTCACTTGGATCCTCCAACAAAAAGTGACATTTGTTGGCGAAACTGGCCGTTGGGGCTACGAGCTTTTCATTTTGATATGTTGGAGGGGTGTCCTAGGAGGCTTTGTATGGCCTATAAGCAAACTTGGGATGCCTTCATTCACCATAATCCTATAAAATAACTTGCATAGGCCACAAATACACCGACACAACCTTCCTATGATGCATCAAAACATCACACAATCATAAATCCATGCCTAGTCCACCATGAAGTTACTTACCCTCAATCAATGCCATTCACAAAACTGTTTAACTTCGTCAAGTACTAACATTCAAAATAACATCAATTGAACATAAAACCCTAAATTCGTTACCTTAATTTCAAGTCACGACCAAGAATTATGGAACTCTTCACCAAGAACAAACTTCCAAAAGGTTCTACCAAAGTTCCAACCAAACAAAAGCAAATGCGACCAAATTAAAATATGCTAAGCAAAACCAATACCATAAAACATCAAACAAACAAGAAAACACCATGAAATCTTTGTTACCTTACTAGTAAACACAACCCCAGCTAGAAAATTCTAGAAAGCAACTCCAAGATCACAAACCAAGCTTGAAATGTGCTACCTAGGGCTTGTATAGCACTTCGGCCTTCAAATTTTGCGAAAAGCACCTGATTTTGTGCAAGAAATGAAGAAGAAATGGTGAGGCAAGGTTGAAATCATGAAAAGAATGGGAAAGAAATGAGCATTGGCTGTCACATCCTCTTCTTGCACAAGTTTAAAGCCTGTAACCCATCAACCCACCAAACTTTTTAAAATGTCATAAAAGGCCCCATTCCCTAAATAGTAACCAAAGTCAGAAGTTGGTCAAACCCTGCATACTTAGGCTAATTTTTGTGTTTAAAGCAAGATAGGGTTTTAAAATAGATTCTCAACTCCCAGGACTCAGCCCGACACCTCGAGACACAAAATTACCATTGTGTCCCCAAACCTCATTTGGTGTCATAAACTCCTCAAAACTTAGTAGACCTTTGCAATAACACATTTATTCTTCATGAATTTAAAATAAGGTTCCAAACTTGGATTTAATTTATTTTAACTCCCTTAATTGAGCTTCTTGCTAGGAGAGTCGTGACACATACGACCTTCCCATCCTTTACAATTTATATCAACATGAACGGTAGCCTGATTGTCGTAAGTGTCAACACCTCCACGCAAGCAACTCTAAACATAGGTCCGAAAACCAACATTACTAAGGATCTTTTGATTTTGTCTAGTAAATTCGCAAAGAGGACATTGAAATTAAACCTTGTATCCAGATACACTCTTTTGTCATCAAAATTATTAATCTTGGATATGGTGACAATAAAGTCCACCTATAGGACAAGGACCCAAAACACATCTAGCCTTGTCTAGGTGTTGCTTTTCTAGAACACTTCCAACTGGGCAATCCCCATCCATGTCATTTTTAGACAATAGAGGATTCACTTTTTGTGATCATATGGATGACCTCTGCAAGTGGTCCTGGCTTCCTGTAGTTGTCCTTGGCGGGAGAGCAGGCTCTTTCTTATCTTGACCCTTATCCTGATTTTCATCATCTTCTTCCTTTTAACAAGCTCTATTCTCTCACCTCCGGCAAGCGGATTGGACCCTAGTTATATACTTCTACAATTTTCCTACTTGAATCATCTTCTCAAGGAGCTACTTTACTTGCCAACAAGCCTTAATGTCATGTATTTTTTCCTTGTGATAATTGTACTATTTCTTTATGTCTTTTATGTTTTTTGCACCCATAGGTGGGGGGCATCTCAAGGCCATGTGATGCCCAGCAGCATCTTCGTCATGTGACATTGTGACTTCGGGAGGGACTTCCTGAGAGGCAGAACGTCTGGTGCAAAGGTTTCCCAGAGGGGCATGCCTGAAATGCTCAGAAAAGAGGGTGAGGAGGTCCCCGGAGTGTTTTTCCGGGGAGGAGCCTCCGACGCCCAAGTTAGTGCCCTGAATGGAGATAAAGGAGGAACACTAGGGGAAAGATGGCCTTACCTGTGCATGTTTTCTCAGGGAAAGAGGGTCTGATCCCCGTTGCCAGGGCGTGTTTATTGGTATTTATAGGGGTGCCCAGCCCGTTCAGATCATGACATGTGTTCGGTCAGATGTCCTTCGTACCTTCGGGCGTAGGGAACATGTAGCCGCTTATAGGCTCTTTGAGCCTTGGACTGAGACAGGCTGTGATAGGACTCGAACAGCAACGACGCGTCAGACCGCCGTTTGAGGCGTCATGTAGCGCCTGTGAGCGACATGTGAGAGGCTCCTTAAATGCTGGTGCCATACTCCCGAGGTTCTTTGGGCGAGGTCGTCCTTCGGCATGAATGCCCTCCTTCGGGAATTATGCCTGTGGCTCGGGGACTTCCCTGGTTTGGGGGTTCCGCCTTCGGGGAGGGTATCTCCTGCTTGTGATAGCTGGTCTTTTATCCCCGAAGGCGATCCGTTCGGTCCCCTAAGGGAGCCGGCAACACCTCTAACATTTCTGGCGTTCTAGCTGAGGTCATGGGTTCGGGGCGTTCGGCTTCACTCCTTCCGAGGTCAGTGTTAGCGCTTTCTTTGGATGACGCTAGGTTTCCCGTCCTCGCTTTTGGCAGAAAGTATGTAGTGAGAGAGGCGATAGCCCTTCGGCTATCACAGGCCCCCCTTCCAGAAAGCCGAAGTGGAGATTTCAGCTTGTCATCTTTTTGGAGAAGGTCCTTCGGGGCTTTGGGCGTAATACCTGTGCCGAAGATGGACCTTTTTGTCCGAAGACATAGGCTGTTCGTCCATAGCCTGTCTTTTGGTGTCTTCGAGGTAGCCTACTTCTCCCTTCTGTAGGTCTGCGCAATCGTCGTGTCTCGTGACCAGGCGTGTCAGTCTAGAGCGGCGTGCCTAGGACTTAGGGGTGTCAGAAAGCGTGTCCCTCTTTCGGGGCAATGGCTGACATGTGGCAGCTTGCTATTGGCAGGGGCTATATCGGATAGAGCAGGCGCGCCTTTTTATGTGCAATGAGCAGTTATGGCGACTGTTCACCTTCGCGGAGTACTTATGGTGCCGGTTCGCCTGCCCCCTCGGTCTATATATACACCATTTCGTCATAGTCTCCTTTTGCTTCTGCTTTTGGTTTCCCCCTGCCTTCTGATTCTCTTCTTTTTTTGAGGTGGTGCTATTTCACGGAGTTTTTTCCGGTAACTTTTCACGACGGCGTGTTCAAATCCAGACTTCGGAAAAAGATTTGGTGGGTTTTGTTTTGGTTTCCAGAGCCTTTTGATTTTAAAGCTTTCCCGAAGTCATCTTTTCATTCCCCAAAGTCGTCTTTTCCTCCAAAAATGTCTTCGCCAACTGTTTCTCCTATCCCGGAAAGTTGGCTTCCCCTTGCTAGTCATTCTTGTTGTACGACCTCGGAAAANTTATCTCAAGAATTTTTCAGTATAAGTACTTCTTGGACTCACACTGATGTCTTTCTTTTGTTTCAGAGATGGGCGAAGAGTTTTGCTGACTATTACAAGTCCATTTTCCTTGGTCAAGCCGGGAAAGGCGAGCAGACGAAGAAGGCCATTTCCCGAAGACGGAAAGCATCTGGTGCCGAGCTGTCCTCGGTGAAACGAGCGAAGAAGAACGCGCCTCCTCCTAAGCCAGAAATTCCGGATGAGGCTCTCGAAGAGCCCGAGGTCGCTGCTGCACCACCGACCGAGGTCGTTGCCGACGTCCCTCCTCGTAGTCCTACTTTCTCGGCGACTCTTCTGGACGCCTTGGTAGAAGTTCCTTCTACCAAGGAACGCCGCAAGAGCAAAAGCAAGGAGATTTCTGCCGAGGAGGCCCGGGACTCCGACGACGATGTGGCCGAGGTGCCGCAAGGTTCGTTCACTTAGGCAAGCTATGGTGCCCTTATTTTCTGAAATTTGGCGATTACTTGCCTTGATAAGTTTCTTGTTTTGCCATACAGGGGAGCTGCTATATTCGAATTGGGCAGCCTAGCACGCTCGGAAACGAGCCCTTTGGGATGCCCATATCCCGAAGGTGAAGATCCCGATTGAGCCTTTCTGGTCATTTACGGAGGACATGAACTTGTACTCCGGAGGTGACTGCCCCCGAATGGCGAATCAAATCTCGCGGGGGATCCTCACCGAGGATTCTTTTAAGGCCATTTCCGAGGCGTGCCCGAGCGACGAGTCCCTTGTTGCAAAAGTTTCTGAACATGCTGCCCAGGTATACTTCATGCCTTTGTTTTGTTTCCTCTTGACTTCTTCTAAGTGTTTGGCTCATTTTTTGCCTTACTGACTTTGTTTTTACTACTTTGCAGCTGCTGGGGCTCACTGGCCTTC
>KK905463.1:0-16559 GCA_000696445.1 Aquilaria agallochum
ATAGGCCACTGTGCCAGTCTCCACGAGTCCTCTTTCTTCCCTTTCTGTTTTCTCTCATTTTTCCTTGGTTCTCCTTGGCCTAAGCCAAACACTTAGGAGGTGCCTAACAATTGGAGTGATTCTCCGGGGGCTCGAAGGTATGGAAGCCACCAAAGCAATCAAATTCAGTTTTGATGTCACCGATAATGTCGCGGAATATGAGGCCCTCATAGCAGGATTAAAACTGGCCAGAAAAGTTGGTGTGAGAAACCTTAAGGCCCACAGCGACTCACAGCTAGTAGTCCGACAAATGACAGGAGATTATGCTACAAAGGATCCAACCTTGGCCGAATATGATGACCTCATCAAGAAACTCATTAAAGAGTTTGACTCGGTACATATAGAAAATGTGCCTCAAAGAGATAATGCTGAAGCTGACACTTTGGCCAAGTCCAAAGAACACACCGAGGTGCTGAGTCAACCTAGCATAGAGATAATGTGCATAGCAACCTCGGGAGAATGATGGCAAGATTCCATCAATAAATACCTTGCAACTTCGGTACTCCCCGAAGACCATGCCGAGGCCGTAAAAGTGCAAAAACACTCTGCGAGATACTTCTTCATTGGGGAGGAACTATACAGACAAGGGTATGCAAGCCCCTTACGAAGGTGCATAAGTGAAGGGGATGTCAGGACAATCCTCAAAGAAGTTCATGAGGGAGCCTGTGGTTCCCACATAGGAACAAATGCCCTCGTAGGAGTATTACTTCGCGAAGGTTACTTTTGGCCTACCATAAGAAAGGATGCAAGGCAATTTATTCAAAAATGTGACAATTGCCAAAGACACGCCAACATCTAGAGGGTACCCTCGAAAAAGATAACTTTGGCAAATTACCCTTGCCCCTTCGCCATCTAGGGTATTGACCTCATCGGACCTCTCCCAAGTGCCCCCGGTGGAGTGAAGTTTTGCATAGTTGTAGTAGACTACTTCACTAAGTGGATCAAAGCAGAGCCTTTAGCATCGATCTTGGTGAACGACACCCAGAAGTTCGTTTGGAAGAACATCATATGCCGATTTGGCATACCAAGGGTAATAGTGGCCGACAATGGTACCCAGTTTACTGACAAAGGGTTCTGAGAATTCGTGACTAACCTCAGCGTAAAACTACACTTCACCCCAGTAGCCCATCCTCAAAGTAATGGGCAAGTTGAGGTGTCCAATAGGACAATAAAAGATGGCTGAATAAAAGGCTAAAAGAGGCAAAGGGTAAATGGCCAGGGGAACTCCCAAGTCTACTATGGAGCTACCGCACAACTCCCCAAAGGGCCACAGGAGAAACTCCTTTCTCTCTCGTGCTCGTACAGAAGCCATTATTCCCATTGAGGTCATACAGCCTTCAGTAAGAATACAGGTGTTCGATGAAGGAGGAAACAACCTTGGCTTAAGGGGAAAATTAGACCTCGCCGAAGAACACCGGGAAATGGCCGAACTCAGGAGGAAGGCTTTTCAACAAAGAGTAGCTGATGCTACTAACTTGCATGTGAAGAAAAAAAGAATCAAGAAGGGGGACCTCATCATCCAAAAGGCCGAATTTGAGCCGTGAAGGCCATCAAATGGGGTACTTTGGACAAACTGGGATGGACCTTATCTGATCATTGACAAAATCCGCCTAGGGGTCTACAAATTAGGCGATGCCAAAGGAGTAGAGTTGAGAAACACTTGGTATTCAAATTCTTTGAAAAAATTCTACACTTACACATTTTTTCTAAAGAAAACCTTGTGATTACTCCTCTTCAAAATCATCAATAAATAGAAGCATACGTGTCAACCGAATATGGTTCATAAACCAAACATGTTCATGTTGATGGAGTAGGCTCCTAGTGTATTGACTTTTAAAAATTCTTCCCGAAAGTGCTAGTTCCATAGCAAAGCCCAAGACTCGGTGGAATACGTTCCGAAAAGTGAAAATGCTCCATAAACTGGAAAAACTTGTCTAAGGGCAGAACGGTACAAGGCTTCCCAAAGGCATGATTTCAAACTGGAATACGTTCCCAAATGCTTCCCGAAGCTGCATACACAAAAACATACAAACTTTCGAATAGTGATAACCAAAGAAAAGAAAGGGAACTTAGTTAAATTTTTGAAAGAATATTTCATTCATAGCTTTGTGCAAAAGGACAAAGGAGCAGGTTACATGAAAAAAGAAAGAAGAAAAAGCCTATGGCTGAGCCTGAACATCCAGCACCCCCTCGGCATTAGCGTCTTTCTCTTGGATGGGAGCATTTGGAGGTGCGAGCACAACAGGAGGGAGGTTAAGGTACTCCAACTTTGACCACGTCCACTTGGGCTCATTGGGGAAATCCAAAGGGGCCAGGAAGGAGAGGTCGAGTTCGGGGTGCCAAGAAAGGACTTGATGACGGGCCAGACAGAAAGCATCTTGGAAAGATACCTTTGTCATCTGGTTAGACTGGTTCTTCTTGGCACTCAGAGTCGCCTGTTCAGAGGTGAGCTCAGCAACCCCCCTTTCGAGCTTCTTCTTCTTCTTCTTCTTGGCCTCCTTCTTCAACAAATTGACCTCGGCTTGGAGATCAGCGTTCAAAGCAAGCGCCTTCACAAGGTTTTCAGCATCATCTTCCTTTTCTTTCCAAAGGTCCTCATTCTCCAAAGAGAGAACAGTGTACTTTGCACCGAGGTCCTCAACCTTGGCTGAAAAGTAAAAAAGGAGCTCCTTCTTGTTCTCCCGAAGCTCGGCCCCAAGATTCTCCATGTCCTCCTTGGCGATATTATTCAGTTCACCGTACTTGAGGATGTATTTGGCACAAAATTCCTTCGCCCTCCTCAGAGAATTCTCAGACCGAGAACGAGCCTCAGTCTACTTTGCCGCCCAAGCTCGGAAATATCCACTGTACGCCAAGAGCTACAGAAAAGAAAGTCCCGAGTAAGGGGTCACAAGGCAACGAAAACTCAGAAGAAAATTTTGCTAAGTCCCCAAAGAAGGAAAGAAGAAATCTACCTGGGCGGCGTGTTCGCTCATCCTCGCCGTGAGGATCTCCTTGTTCGGGCATTTGGCGATGAGTGACTGAAAGGTGGCATTTCTCAGCACACCCTTCGCCATCTCGGGAGCCATCAACTGGTTGTCATCGGAGAACAAATTCATGCCCTCCGTGAAAGGCCAGAAGGGCTCCCTAAGTACCTTGTCCTTCGGGATATGGCTATCCCAAAGGGCCCTCTTCCGGGCATAAGCCTCCACCCAAAGAGCTGGTGTCACCTCCTCTAAAAGATCACGCTGAAGTTCCATTAGTATGTCATCCCTTAGCCATTCATCTATAAGATCATAGATACCAAAAACACCAAGATTCATAGAAAAATGGCTAAGGAACGAACCTGGTGGAACCTCGGTTATGGCATCCTCGGCCTCGTCCACTTCACGGACTTCGCCAGGAATGTTTTTGCCCTTCCTTCTCCTACTCTCCTCAAGCTCTTGAGTCGAAGTACCTTCGACCGAAGTCTCAGTTGCAGCATCCAAACTCAAACCTGTCTCGAGGATGGCAGGATCCGAAGGTGGATCGGCATGGGCAGGAGATTAGGTAGGCGACTAATCTTGCACTTCGACAACGTCTTTGGGGGGAGGGGGAAGGACGTCCGCCTTGGCTTTCTTCGCCTTGGACAGGCCCTCGGTAGTCTTCTTCCTCTTTGCAGATGCCTTCCTCCGAGTTTGCTCCCCCTTCTCAGCCTGACCGTGAAAAAGGGACTTATAGAATTCTGTAGATTGATTGCCCATCTCTGTAAAAGGAAAAAACATTAGTGTAAGTCCAAAAGGAATACAGGCAGCAAAACCTGGGAGATAACTTACTTTCGGCAAAATCCTCGTATGATATCTCGGCCTGAAGAAGCATCACCAACCATGCCTTTTTTCCTGGGAGAACAGGCACGAGCAGGTTCAAGTCAAACTTGTGCTCGTGGATTACGCCAACTTCCCGAATGACCTCTTCGGACATAAGGTCCCACTTAATGGGAAAGGGGTATAAGGAACACGGAAGGACCTCGGCGTCCTAATCCGCAACGACCCGAATGCGTTTGTCGACCTCGTCAAACTCTGTTGCCAACCCAGAGGTCAGCAACTTTCGAGGGTCAACAACGTCAGTCTTCAACACCCCCGAAGTCCATCTGGTTGGAACGTAGCTCCAACTTTCATGAACTGACAGGGAAAATAACTTTTTTTGCCACCCCCACTAGCTGTCCTTCGTCCCAAAGGTAAAGGTAAACTTCTTGCTCCCGAATCCTTGAGGAAGCAAGAAGTATAAGCCACCATTTGGGACCGGGTGGAGCTTATAGTATTACACGAAGAAAAAAAAATGGGGCTTCATCTTAAAAACCCCACACATGCAAAGAAAGGCATTGCAATAAGAATAAGAGTTTGGAGGAAGCTGGATCACGGCAATCCCATGAAACCTGCAGAACTCACACACCATTCGCGGGGGAAGATACCGAAGACCGGCTTTCAGTTGGGCTCGGTAAACAGTGATCTTATCAGAATGTGCCACGTAGCTGTACATGACAGAGGTAGGTAATCTCGGGATGGCATAAGTAGGGAGATAGAATTTCGGCACCCACTTCATCATTTTCTCTGAAGTAATGAAGCATGGATGAGACTCAAGGGGGAGAAAACTCTCAAGAATAGGATGGAGGGACATTAGTAGAGCCGGGTTGGACATTTCACAAAGAGAAGAGAGGTAACATTGGGAAAAATAAAGAAAGAGAACCGAAGGACTTCGAAAAAACAAAATTTTGAAACAAAAGACTTCGGAAGGAAGGAAGAACTTTGGAAAGAAAGACCCACCAAAAGTTTTGCCAAAATCTGGATTGTTGGACGTTATCATGAAGGGTTGCTGGAAATTGCTCCGCCACAAGAACCGCTGCCGGAAGGAGAAAAAAGATGAGAAAGAGATCTGGAACAGATAAGAGCAAAGGAAGAGAATGTGAAGGTCTAATCCAATAGGGGTTTATATAGGCCGAATGGGCCAGGTGAAACGTCGTCATTATTGCTCCTCGAAGGTGAAGAGACGCAATTGATGTAACCGACATAACCGTTTGCCACTCATCAGTTGCCACATGTATGCAAACATGGGAAACGAGGGCACGACCCTAACAACTGGCAGGCCTACATAGCCCTATCCGAAGTAACGCGCCCGTATGTAATAGGAAGACAAAACAATTCACTGGCAGAAAGGTCAATGGAAGTATGCACCTCAGACGATGACCTGGGCAGAAAGCCAGGGACACAACTCAAACGCCAGAGGAATTACCTCGGTAGAACACATTAGCTCAACAGAGTTCCCTCATGGGAAGAAGGAGACTTCGGATGGAAGCCCATCATGGCAACAAGACCAAGCATCGCTTGCCACAAAAAGGCTCTCGAAACTCCTCAAACCGAAGAAACATCTTCAATTTTTTGAGGGGGACATGTGATAGCGAAGGGCTATCGCCCTCTGAAGGACTTGGCATGTGCACACCACCCTTGGCCAGGGCACCACCTTCGATCGAAACAGACGTGACAAAACTCCGGCAAAGAGAGGGCCACAGCACCTCCGGACAAGCTGGATAGGCGCTACCCTTAGGATACCCAACGGACCAACTTCAGATAGAAGGGGTTACCACCCTCCCCGGGTGTGACCTCGCACTGACCTCATGTGCCCAAAACCACCTTCGGATACTATTTGGGCCACCCTCGGGGTGCGAACATGAAGTGCCATCATCAGGTACCCAAGCCTGACCTTGGGAAAGCCCAACCGAAGGTGCCTCGTGCAAACAAGGGACCTCCCTCCAAAGGAGCTCACCTCCCCGAATGACCTTTGTACTCCAAAGGAGTTTCGTCCCCCAAAGAGGCCACGTGGGCATACGAAAAAATGGCTGAGGAGCATCTGACACACCACCCTCGGACATGCTCTGACACGCCACCCTAGGCTCCTGACCAGGCGGCCTATGGCCGGCTAGAGGCCCCCCTCTCCCGAGATACGGACCACATTCGAGCGAACACGTGTCACGATTTGGGCAGGCTCTGGCAAACAAACTTCTCCTGTTCACCTCCCTATAAATATCGGGAAACGCCCCAAGTAAGGGGATCCCCACTCCAAGGAAGAATCTCTCCACTCTCTACTTATTCTCCATTTTTCAGACATTGACTTGGGCGTCGGAGAATCCCCCCTGGAGAAATGCTCCGGGGAGCTCTTAACCTTTGCTTTTCTAGGTGCTTGCAGTCCTTCTCCCATAAGAGGCTCCTCATCTAGGCGTTTCATCATCGGAAGTTTCTGCTCCAGGATCATCATGTTGCACAACGAAGAAGCGGAAGGGCATCACTTTGGGGGAGAATAGCACAGTTAGTGAAGATGCAACGGAAAGGGAAAAGGGTGATGCTGAACAATTAAAAACTAAGGATGTAGAACTAGTCCCTAGCCGAAGTACTCAAGTTGGGAAAAAACTGGCTAAAGGTGACAAGGAAAGACTTGTATCCCTTTTATTAATGAAAAAAGATCTATTTGTTTACTCCTCGAAGAACTTGCCCAAAATAAGTCAGAATATAATTCAACCCAGTTTTAAGGTATGCCCTGAGGCAAGGCCTATTCGGTAGAAAAAGCGTAGCCTCTTGGCATAGAAGAATAATATTGTCAAAACTGAAGTCCAACGATTAACGGAAGCAGACATAATAACGAAAGTAAACTACCCTGATTGGCTTATCAATGTCGTCATTTCCATGAAGGAAGGGAATGATGAACTCTGAATGTGCATTGAATTTTGAAATCTTAATGACACTTGGGCAAAGGACTCATATCCTTTACCATCAATAGATTAATTGGTAGACTCCACTACCAAATATGGTCTACTTAGCTTCCTTGATGCTTTTAGGGGATATCACCAAATTTAGGTGAATCCCGAAGACGAGGAAAAAACCACATTCATCACCGAAGTTAAGGCTTACTGCTGCGTCAAAATGCCCTTCGACCTTAAGAGTGCAAGAGCCACATATCAGAGGTTGATGAATAAGGTGTTCGACTCCTAGATTGGGAGAAACATGGAAGTGTACATCGATGATATGATAGTTAAATGTAAAGTATCTAATAATCATATCATAGACTTAGCCTTCCAACAGCTTCAGAAATTTGAAATTTTTCTTAACCTCGAAAAGTGCATGTTTGGGGTAATGGCTGGTAAATTCCTCTGGTTCATGGTATTCAAAAGAGGTATAGATGCCAATCCAGAGAAGGTTAAGGCCTTACTTGGATTCTGAACTCCTACAACTACCAAGAATGTATAAAGGCTCACTGAGAGAATAACAACCCTTAGTAGATTCTTCTTCAGATACGGAGATTAGTGTCAACCATTCTTTAAAGTGCTCACTAAAGCAACCAAAAATAAAGGCAACCTTGATTTTGAGGAACACCCTTGGAATGAAGATTGCCAAAAGGCCTGGGATGAACAAAAATAGTACTTAAGCCACTTGCCAACACTTCAGCAACCTGGAGAGGGAGAACTTCTCATCCTCTACCTCGCAGTCACTAAGAAAGCAGTAAGTTCAGTACTAGTGAGGGAAGAAGGTGGAAAATAGTTGCCGATATATTGTGTCAGCAAGTTTTTGCATAGTGCTGAAGTTAGGTACCCACTACTGTAAAAAGCTACCTACACCATATTTGTGGAAAATAGGAGACCGACCCTATTTCCAAGGACATTCCGTTACAGTTTGGAGGAACCTACCTGTTCGGGATGTCATGAGAAAGGTGGACCACTTGGGCTAGCTGTCAAAATGGTGTATCGAGCTTGGTGAGTACGATATCATGTACGAAGTGAGAAAGGTAATGAAGGGCTAAACTTTAGCAGATTTTATTGCTGAATTGCCCAACATTGAGGATAACCTTGATGATCTTGAAGATGAGGAACCCAAATAGGTAGTATTTGTAGATTGCGCTTTAGGATTAGAACACCAGGGAGCTAGGATAATACTCAAAGGCCCCGAAGGAATGGAATTGTCGAAAGCTATCAAGTTCGGATTCCAAGTCACCAACACCATTACCGAATATAAGGCCTTTGTAGCAGGATTATGATTGGCAAAGAGAGTTTGTGTGAAGAATCTAAAGGCTTACAGTGACTCAAATTTGGTGGTTCGGCAGACGACAGGGGAATTCAGTGCCAAGGATCCTAACCTAGCAAAATACCATGACCTCATCAAAAGACTAATCTAAGAATTTGACAAGGTAAAGATAGGGAAGATACCTTGGAAATAGAACATAGCAGTAGACATACTGGCTAAGTCAAAATAGTCAACTGAAGTACTTAATCATCAAAGCATAGCCATAATGGCACTCGTGACACTAAACAAGGGGTGGAGAGATTGTATAAAGAAAAATCTAATTAGTTCATCCCTACCCAAGGACCCCAAGGAAGCTACAAAGGTATGAAGGTGCTCAGGAAGGGACTTTATGATTGAGGAAGAGTTGTACCAACAAGGGGACGCAAATACCCTGCAAAGGTATATTAGTGAAGAGGATTCCGAAGTAGTCCTAAAAAAAGTTCACGAAGGAGTCTGTGGGTCCTACGTTGGGACTGACGCCCTTGTTGGAGTACTACTTCGGCAAGGATATTTTTGGCCCACTGTAAGGAAGGATGCACGGTAGTTTGTCAAAGAATGTGATAAGCATCCACGACATGTGCCCATCCAAAGAGCACCTTTGAAAACAATAACTTTGGGTAACTATCCTTGCCCCTTTGCAGTTTGGGGAATTGACCTTATTGGCCCTTTCCCAACGGCCTCTAGAAGGGTGAAGTTCTACATCATTGTAGTAGATTATTTCATAAATTGGATTAAGGTAGAGCCCTTGGCAACAATTTCGGCAAAAAACATTCATAAGTTTGTTTGGAAAAAACAACATATCTAGATTCGGCTATCTGAGGGTGATAGTGGCGAATAATGGTTCCCAGTTTGTTGATAAAAGCTTCCAGGAATTCATCACCAACATCGGGGTGAAATTACACTTCACCCTAATAGCCCACCTATAGAGTAATGGACAAGTTGAAGCATCCAATAGAATGTTAAAAGATGGATTGAAGAAGAGATTGAAAGAGGCCAAGGGAAAATGCCCTGGAGAACTCCCGAGTGTATTATGGAGTTACCAAACAACCCTTAGAAGAGCTACCGGTGAGACACCTTTTTCACTTGTGTTCGATACCAAGGTTCTTATCCTCGTTGAAGTTGTACATCCTTCCATCAGAAAACATATGTTCAATGAAGAAGGTAACAACCTCAGTTTTAGAACCAAACTTAACATGCTTGATGAACATAGGGAGATTTCCAGACTCAGAAGAAAAGCTTTCTAGCAAAGGGTAGCCACAGCAAGGAACTTGCATGTCAAACCTAAAGGGATCAAGAAAGGAGACCTCGTCCTCTGAAAAGCTAAACTAGAACCCTGAAGACCATGTCACAGAGTACTTCGGGTGAATTGGGAGGGACCTTATTTGGTCTTAGATGAAGTCTGGTCTGGAATCTATAAACTTGTAAATACTGAAGGAGAAGAATTGAAGAACACATGGCATCCACACTCTTTGAAAAAATTCTACACCTAGAAATTATGTGGACTTGGAAATTTTGAGGGAATTAGCCTGATTATAGGAAGGCCTCCTGGAAGAGACTAGCAGAAGGTAGTAATCTTTGAAGTTACCTAAGCATTTTATACATAGCAAGATTTCCAAAAACATTGCTTGAATTCCATTTCAAAAGACTTGGAAAAATCTTCATTACTCATAACTTTTTGAAAATGGTAGAATATTATTTTTGAAAAAGGCTAAGGTGTTGAATCCTTAATATCTCTATTAAGGATGGTATGCAACCGAATACGCTAAGCTTTGTAGTAGCAAGGATGGTAATTTAGCCAAAAGTGGTGAACAGGTTAAGAGAATGACTTAAAGGATAAGTCAATTCACTGAAAATGATAAAAAAAATTTTGTAAGCAAGTAAAGGCTAACTAAAGTTGTGGAAATACTGGAAATGGCTGAAATAGTCTGAAGTGTTACGCTTCTCATAGACTTACCAAAATTTTGCAGTGAAGGAAAAAAAAGTGTATTCTTTTAAAAATAAGATAAGTATAGAGGAAGAACAAAAAAAAAATAGAAGAGTAAGCCCTATGATTGATCCTGTACGTCGATAGACTCTTCAGCCTCGGCATCCTCGGTGTCCTCCCTATTATTGTCACCTTCGTCATCGCTAGATGGGGGTAATTATAGTTGGTTAAGGAACTCCATCTTTGACCACTTCGAAGAAGGCCCATCAGGGATGTCAAGTGCCTGGAGGAAGGAGATGTCGAGGTCAGGGAAGTGTGAAAGTATTTAATGGTAAGCTAGGCAGAAGCCATCATGAAATGAAGACTTCATCACCTCGTCTGCCTTGGTTTTCTCCGCCTTCAAATCTTCAAGTTCCTTTTTCAACATTTCTATCTCTTTCTCCTTCTCATTCTTCTTATTCTTCTTCCTCTATTTCTTTAGCTGATCAACCTCAGAAACAAGATCAGCATTGAACCCCAAGGCCTTGGTCAAATTAGCAATGGCCTCCCTTTTCTTCTTTTAAAGGACCTTGGCCAAAGGATTCTGCTCAGCTAGCTTTGCCCTAAGGCTGGTGATCTTCAGAGAACACTTTTTGGGAAGCATCTTCTATCTTTCCAGCATCTTTTAGCAAAGCTTCACCAACTTCCACTTGGCAATCTTGTTAAGCTCGCCATACTTGAGACAAGAGCTTATGAACATCTTTTTGGTCTTAGCCAAACTTTCCTCTAATAGACTTCGGATCGAGGATTACTTTGATGCCCAACCTTGAAGATAGCCTTCATACATGAGGAACTGCAAGATAAGAAAGCTTTACGTGATATGCAATGTTATGGCCCATCTAGTAGGACGTGCAGTTGAGGAAGGTAAAGTTTTTTAAATTAAGTTTAGAAGCTTAATTTAAGTTTACCTAGCAAGAATAAAGAAGTTTACCAAAGTTCACTAAGTTCCGAGAAGGNGTTTTCGAAGCTTGGAAGGGTGTTTTTCTCCATCCCCTATTTTTGAACGAGGTAAGAGTTGTGTTCTTGATTGAATTCATGCTATTTAGTTAGTTTGGAGCTTGGGTTTTGGTTAGAGAGCATAATTTTCATGTTGAGTGCTATTGTTTTGGTTTGGAACTTAGGTAGAACTTGGGTGAGCTTGGTTGAAGGAAAAGGAGCTTGATTCTTGCTTGGTTCTTGGAGTTAAGGTAAGGGAGAAGTGTTTTTAAGTTCATGGAATGCCATTAGCTTGGAATTGCTTGAGAAATTTGAGTGGTTTTAGCTAAGGCATTAGGGAAACGTTTTGGTGAATTATGGTGGACTAGAGGAATTGGGAGGATTGGTTTGATGTTATGATACATCATAGCTTAGCTTTTGATACTTGGTTATGTTCCTTGCAACATGTACTTTGTGTGTATGAAATTTGGTAGCTTTCTATGCATGTTTGGTATGTGTAATTGGTTGCCAAAGTTCATAGCAGTAAAATGCGCCAATTTTGCATTTCTGCAGATTGGCGACGCATCGCCAATTTCAGGTCAAAACCAGTGACGCGTCGCCAATCCAGAAAAACTATCTCAGAACGTAGACAATTGTGGCGACGCGTCGCCGAGACAGCATCCGACACCCGATTTTGTTTTCAGCATAACTTTTTGCTCGGGTGTCCGATTGAGGTGATTCAAGATTCCACACGAAGCTAAGAGGGAGTACTATCACCTTAATTTCTTAAAAACACTTAAAATATCTTAGTTCTAGATTTATATTAACTCAAAGTGAAGGCAAGTTTTTAAGGAAACTATGTTGCGAGTGAACATAATCAGTTATCACTAGCTCAGGTGAGAGGTTTAGAACCCTTGTCAGCCTAGCCGTGCCATAGCCACAAGGCCACAAGGTGAAACCTTGTTCATCTAGTCTACATCAATGAGGCCCTGCGGCCTAGTCTACAAAGTCCCACCATAATTCCCCTGCATAACAACTACGGAGAGGCTACATGATCGTTTGCAGTAAGCTTCGGCTTGCTAGGAGCGGGTTTAAACTCGCTAGGCGCGGAGTAATACTGCATGAGGAGGACTACTAAAGGAGAGGTCTATGACCTGGTTATATGCATATATACTAGTACCCTCATGCTGTGTGAGCTCGCAGCCAGAGTCCTAGCTTTTTCTTGCAGGTACATTGAAGACCCCTTACTGAGAATTGTTGAATTCTCACTCCCTATTTGTTATGCAGAGCCTGAGGTTGCTGGATCGGGCAATCGTTGAGGATTATCGTGGTAGTGAGCTTTTGGTGTGTAAAGGTATGGTAGTTGAGAAACCTTGAGTTTCTAGTTTACGTAAGTGCTCAGTTGGGTTGTTGGTCAGGTTGCAGTACTAACTAGTTTCTTCCTTTGGCTGCAGAGCCTAGTAGCACTTGGTAGAGGACTTGTGACACTCACCACTGGGATGGGTGTCCGAAGTGGGAGCTAGGGTAAAGAGATCTCAGTAAAGTCTTGTATNGTTGATCCACCTAGCTTTGATGGTACCGAAGATCCTGACAGAGCAGAGGACTGGTTGTCCATTATGAATAGACTCTTCACTTGTGGTGGTTATGAGTCAGAGCAGAGGATGGTTTTAGTACCATTCTTTCTGAGGGGGAGAGCCAGTCTATGGTGGGATGATGTGATGGAGTTGCTGAGGGAGAGTAATGGTACTCATCCAGAGCACAAGAAAAAGGTGCTCAAGTGGACAAACTTCGAGAAGAAGTTCAGACAGGAGTACATCAGTGAAGCTGCACAGAATCAAAGGAGGATCCAGTTTGAGAATCTGACACAGGGAGAGATGTCAGTACGAGAGTATGAGCAGCGCTATAATTCTTTATCCGGTATGCTCTGTATATGTTAGGAAATGATGAGTTGAAAGCTAAGAAGTTTTTCCAAGGTTTGAAACCTGTACTCAGGAGGTATATGGCGACAGTTGACATCAAGAGCTATCACCAGGTGGTTCAGAAGGCGTTCGCCTTGGAGAGGGAATTTGAGGATTCTAGAGCACCTATGAAAAAGGTGGAAGTTGGACCAGCCAACTTAGGAAAAAGTGCAGGGAAGTGACCAATGGTGGGGAATCAGGATCCATCCAAGAGGAGGAGGACAGGTTTGTGTCCTAGATGCAGACGGTTTCATGGTGGAAGACCGTGTACTCTGGGGACAGATGCTTGCAATATCTATGGTCAGAGAGGACATTGGGCGAGGGATTGCCCAAGGGTTCGACCTGTGACAGGTCTGCCTCGGACTTTACCTCCAGTACCACTTGCCATCGGGAATCGCCCTGGTGTGGCTGCAGCAGCAGTAGAGCCGACGGTTTTCACCCTGACGAGTCAGGTGGCCAGAGAACCACCCGCCATTCGAGGTAATTTTACTTTTCCGAACGGTAGTGTTAGAGTACTTTTTGATACGGGAGCTACTCTTTCAGTGTTATGTTTTGCCTTGGTAAATAAGCTTAATTTGCAGTGTGAAATTTCGGGTGAGTTGAGACTCATCAGGACTGCAAGGAGGGGTTTATTGTGACCAACGAAGTGGTTACTAGGTATCCCTTGCAGTTAGGTGACCATGAGTTTTGTTGTGAGCTTTGGGTAATAGAGCTGAGGTCTTATGACCTAGTGTTGGGAATGGATTGGTTGAGTAAGCATAAAGCACAAATTGATTTTGCAAATCACTCAGTTGACATTACTGATGTTGAAGAAGCTAGAGTGACTTGCACAGGAGGGTTGGCATCTAGTGCTAAGAGTTTACACCTTCGACTTATAGATACCATCCCTGTAGTTGGTGAAGAAAGGTATTATTCATTGAATGGAGTAGCTATAGAGGAGGAATTGGGGAGAATTCCTGTAGCTAACCAGTTTCCTGAGGTGTTTCCAGTGGAGTTACCTGGGTTACCACCTAAAAGGGATACTAAGTTTGCAATCCATCTGCAACCGGGGGTTGAGCCTATTTCAGTACCACCTTATAGGATGTCAGCTCCTGAGATGGATAAGTTAAAGAAGCAGTTGGAGGAACTGCTAAGGAAAGGCTTTATAAGGCCTAGTGTATCACCGTGGGGAGCTCCAGTGTTATTTGTAAAGAAGAAAGATGGAACTTTCAGATTGTGCATCGATTATAGGAAGTTGAATGCAGTTACAGTTAAGAATAAGTATCCACTTCCTAGAATTGATGATTTGTTTGACAGACTCAGGGGAGCGAAGGTGTTTTCCAGAATTTATCTTTGGTCTGGGTATTTTCAACTTAGAGTTAAGGAAGAAGATATTCCGAAGACTGCCTTCAGGACGAGGTATGGACATTATGAATATACGGTTATGCCTTTTGGTGTGACGAATGCTCCAGCAGTATTTATGGAAGCCATGAATCGGATCTTTAAGCCATTTTTGGATCAGTTTGTGGAAGTCTTCATCGATGATATTCTGGTTTATTCACAGTCTGTAGCAGAGCATGAGGAGCACCTTAGAACAGTTTTGCAAGTGCTGAAGGATAATCAGTACTATGCAAAGTTGTCTAAGTGTGAGTTTTGGTCCGAGAGGATTCAGTTTTTGGGGCATATCATCAGTGCTCAAGGTTTGTCAGTTGATCCTGAAAAAGTTCAAGCAGTAGTTGAGTGGAAAAGATCGACTACAGTCACAGAGGTCAGAAGTTTCTTGGTTTAGCAGGTTACTACAGACGCTTCATAGAGAAATTCTCTGTGATAGCTACATCGTTGACAGCATTAACCAAGAAAACTCAGAAGTTTGAGTGGACACCGAAGTGTGAAGAAGCTTACATGAAGTTGAAGGAAAAGTTGACTAGTGCACCTATACTTGTCTTGCTAGATCCGGACAGAGCCTTTACAGTTTATACTGATGCATCAGGTTCAGGTTTGGGGTGTGTGTTGATGCAGGACAGTCAGGTGATTGCTTATGGTTCGAGACAGCTGAGGCCTAATGACTTGAACTATCCTGCTCATGATCTTGAGCTGGCAGCAGTGATTTTTGCACTGAAGTTGTGGAGGCATTATTTGATGGGAAGGTCGTTCAGAATCTTCACCGATCACAAGAGTTTGAAATATTTGTTTACCCAGAAGGATCTGAACATGAGACAGCGGCGATGGATTGAGTACATCAAAGATTATGATTGTTCGATCGAATACTGCGCTGGTAAAGGAAATGTGGTAGCAGATGCTTTAAGTCAAAAGTACACAGGAGTGATCTTATCCAAGGATCAGGCTACGGACTCCTCTGAAGGAGTATTGAGGGACTCTTTCTTAGCTTTGCATGAATTATGGCAAAGTCGAGAAAAATCCCTAGTTTGTGTTTTGGAAGTTCAGTCAGCTTGGTTAGTCAGAGTCAGAGAAGCTCAGTTAAAGGATCCATTACTGAAGAAGATTTCAGGTGAAGCGAAGTCTGGTACTGTGAAGAAGGAGTTCAGATACAAAGATGGAATACTGCACTATGGTGATCGACTCTATGTACCGAATGTTGAGGGACTTAGGCAGCAAGTCCTATAGGAGGCACATAGCAGTACTTTGAGTATTCACCCTGGTGTTAGTAAGATGTATCAAGATCTGAAGACACATTTTTGGTGGCCAGGTTTGAAAAGAGATGTAAGGGGACATGTGGCAAAATGTTTGACATGTCAGATGGTTAAGGCTGAACATCAAAAACCAGCGGGCACGCTACAGAGTTTACCTCTGCCAGTGAGGAAGTGGGGATCCGTTACTATGGATTTCCTAGTGGGGTTGCCGAATACCCGGAGTCAGCACGATGCTATTTGGGTAGTGGTTGACAGACTGACGAAGTCGGCACACTTTATACCGATCAGAATCACTTATACATTGGAGAAGTTGGCTCAGTTGCATATCAAGGAGATTGTAAGACTCCATGGGATACTGGATCAGATTATATCTGACAGAGATCCTCGGTTTACATCACAGTTTTGGAATGCTTTTCAAGAGGCGTTAGGAAGTAAAGTTAGTCTCAGTATTGCTTTTCATCCTCAAACTGATGGGCAATCCGAGAGAGTGATTCAGATGTTGGAGGACATGCTATGCATATGTGTTATTGATTTCAGAGGTGATTGGGATCAACATTTACCACTGATCGAGTTTGCTTATAATAACAGTCATCAAACTATTATTGGAAAGGCGCCCTATGAAGCTGTTTATGGGAGGCGATGTATGACACCTCATTGTTGGGCAGATCCAGCAGACAAGGTAGTTGTTGGACCTAAAATCATAGCTGACACTACAGCTAAGATTAAGTTAATTCAGCAAAGGATCAAGACAGCCAATGACAGGCAGACCAAGTATGCGAATTTGAGGAGAAGAGACTTGAGTTTTGAAGTTGGAGATAAAGTACTTCTGAAAGTGTCGCCCATGAAAGGAGTTAGCCGTTTTGGCCAAAGGGGCAAGTTAGCTCCAAGGTACGTTGGACCTTATGAAGTGTTCGAGAAAGTGGGGAAGGTTGCTTATCGGTTAGCATTACCACCTAACCTATCTCAAGTGCATAACGTGTTTCACGTTAGT
>KK905465.1:1355-17801 GCA_000696445.1 Aquilaria agallochum
GGTTGAGAACACTACATGGATCGTTATATGAGTGTCATAAGTGATTCTCATAGTGATCATGGTATATGTAGTCCTTCGACCTAAGATCATCAAGGTTCCCTACATGTGAGTCACATACTTTGATACTTTCCTTTGTTGCTCGTAACTGAGTGAACTTGAAGGAGGTCATTGGGTATGTCACATATCATGCGGAGGGATTTGTAATATCAAGATTGGATTTGTCTCTCCTATGTAACGGGAGTGATATCTTCGGGCCCCTTGATAGAGTGAGACTTAGAAAATGCATGGCCATGCTCAGATGAGTTGATATATGATATCAATGTCATCAGCTTAAGTTAGTCTACTAGGTAATCAATAAACCAAAGATTGGGCTATACAAGAGTGACACATTCCATGTCTCATGCTTAGTCTTGATACCTTGGATAAAGGGACAATGGCATATATCAGTGATGATCATAAAGGTTTTGTTGAATCATCGACAATCTTGTCACTTGGGTAGCAACGATGTGTTGCTAGACACCGCTCATTGTTTATGATCATAAAAGTGATTTATGATCATTGCCAACGTGGCAAGAGCCTATTGGGTCACACACATAGAGCTTTTTGGATCATTGAGTGCATGGGCAAATTATTTGGGTTATGGTTTCACTTTAATTTCGTATTAATAATGGGGCCAAGAGTTGAGCCATTATTAAGCCCGAAATTAAAGTCTAATTGGATTAGGGCTTTGAAACCCATTAGGCCTGGAAGTTGAGTCTCACTATAAATACAACTTTTAGTGAGAAATTTGCAGGTCTCCATGCCCTAGCCTCCCAAAAGTACAGCCGTACTCTTCTCTTGCAATTCCTTGGAGGACACAAGCTAGCACTGCGAGCGGAAGAGAAACGCATCTGCCTGGACGTGGTGGAAGTGTGGTGATCCTGAGAGGCTCGTGTGGATACCATAAAGACCCTAACCACATCAATTGTTCAGGTTTTGTGACTCGACTCTACAGTTGAGTGAGAGATCTCAACTGAAAATTAGGTATGAAAATCTTTGAACACCCGATTTACCCCGTTTCACTTGGATCCTGGAGGGTTTCGGTTAAATTTTGCTGCACTGTTTGGCTCCCAAAACCCAACACTAAAACCATTCCTTTAATATATATAAGAGGGGGTGAGCCCTTGATATTGTAACACGTGTTCAGACGGATACCATCTGTACTTCTGGTGTGGGGGCCCCAACCGCCTATAGGCTCCTCGGGCCATGAGCTAAGGCAAGCATAGCCCTACATGACAAGACGTAGGTAGTGGAGGCGCGTTAGAGTGCATATGAGGGCGGCGTGCAGGGTGTACGGGCGGCATGTTAGAGACTCCTTAATAGCTCCTGCCGTACCCCCGAGGTCCCTTTGGTTGAGGTCTCCCTTCGAAGTGAGAGGCCTTTTCCCAGAGTCACACTGGTAGTTCAGGGAATTCCCTAGCTCTGAAGTTACTTCTTCTGGGGGTGGTTTTCTCTTGCAGAAGGTGGCTGGTCCTTCTCCCCCAAAGCTAGTTTGGTCGCCTTCCCAAGGGAGGCAATATGCTAGTTTCTCGAGGTTGGTACTGGTGGGCTACCGAGATCGTGTTCCTCAGGTGTCTGACTCCCTCTTTTCTGAGGTCCTCAGGTGACCGGGGCAATAGCATTTCAGCTATCAAAGTGTTTGCCTTGCTTGTCATGCAAGTAATCTATTACAGCCTTGCTTGTTCTGCAAGTTAGTGGTATTAGGCCTTACTTCTGCTGCAAGTAACTAGTTGGTTTTACTCAAAAGCCTCCTGGGGCACCTCCCAGGGTAAATACCTTAAGAAAATAAAACTTAAGGTTAAGAAACATTAGATGGCCAAATTTAAAAGTTGGAAATTAAACCTTAGTTGGGTGTTTGTATTACAGAGTGTTGGGCCAGGGTCTGTGTGAAGTATGACAAGTACTCCAGCAAGGTCATTAGTCCCGATGTCAGACCTACAAGCCTCCTCGTAGACTTCTTTAAGGATTGTCTCGATGTCCTTTTCAGTAAAGCACCTCTGTAGTGGGCTTGCATACCACTGTTAGTACAATTCTTCTTCGATTAGGAAGTATCTACCCAAGCACTTTCACACCTTCGCCAACTCCAGGGGGTCTTCAGGCAATTTTGAAGTCTCGAGATATTCTTTAATTAGATCCTTAAACCTTTTCTCCAAAGTTGTGATAGGTAATATTGTTATGCTCGGGCAATCTTGTTACCACCACACAAAAATGGGAGAATTAGAAGTGTGGCATAATGGTAAAAAAGCCATTATATTGTGTAACTCTCTTAATAGTGATTGAAGTGTGAGGGGTAAAAGGTATAATGAACACCTCTTTAAAATTGTTCCAAGTTGGTAACTTGGCCCCCAAGAAAAGCCTTAAGGGTTGCTTGTTTGTAAAGCAACCTATGGACTTTTTTGTAAGGTTTAGGAAATTTGGCTACTTAATTGCAAACTCTCAAGAAAGAGCTTTGGAGAGTTATGGGAAGGATATGACTGGTATAAAAGTGCTATTGGAGGATCAAATTACTCATGGAAGACAACTAAGGACAAAGAAAACACAAAAAGGCATAAAGGACCTAAGTCTTCTAATGCAAGCCTTAGGATGTGCATGTCTTTGACTTAAGTCAAATGAAGCAATTTGGAGTTATCCCACCATGGGGAAGGTAGCCAAGGCTTGTAAATGGGTCAAAAATGTTGGGCACATGTGTACCAATGAGTTTGGGACAAAGAAACCATAATTAGTGAGAAGGAAAATGACATAAAGCAAGGTTAAGCTTGTTTAAGTGTGTTTTGTGCCCTTTATAACACGGCCATCCCTGGCCTCTGCCCAAGAAGCCCTATGAGAGCTGGTGTCACGATGGTTGCAATTGGCTAGTTGTATATGTGTGTCGATTAAAATGGCATGATACTAATTGATTATCCTGGAATATGCAAGATGCATGCTCTTTATGCTTTGACTTGTATTAATAAAAACATAAAGCATTAACTTGGCCAAGTAGCTCTATAAAAAATAAGTACAATAGCCAAACAGCTCTATAAAAAATAAGTACAAATAGCATTAACCGATTTATGGTTTCACCAGTAGCTCTGATACCACTAATGGGTTTCGGGAGCCAAAGAGCGCACCGGAATTTAACCGAAACCCTCCAGGATCCAAGTGAAACAGGGTAAACCTGGTGTTCAAAAAGTTTCATACCTAATTTTCGGTTGAGATCTCTCACTCAACTGTAGAGTCGAATCACAAAACCTGAACAGTTGACGTGTTCAGGCTCTCTATGGTATCCACANAGACATGGAATGTGTCACTCTCGTATAGCCCGATCTTTGGTTTCTTGATTACCGAGTATACTAACTTAAGCTGATGACATTGATATCGTATATCAACTCATCCGAGCATGGCCATGCATTTTCTAAGTCTCACTCTATCAAGGGGCCCGAAGATATCACTCCCGTTACATAGGAGGGACAAATCCCATCTTGATCATACAAATCCCTCCGCATGATATGTGACATACCCAATGACCTCCTTCAAGTTCACTCAGTTACGAGCAACAAAGGAAAGTATCAAAGTATGTGACTCACATGTAGGGAACCTTGATGATCTTAGGTCGAAGGACTACATATACCATGATCACTATGAGAATCACTTATGACACTCATATAACGATCGATGTAGTGTTCTCATGGTGGGTCGGTCCAGTACACAAGTTCTCCAACTTGTACCCATATGTAGACTACATATCTCATATTAGTCTCCACATATGCTAGTCGTTATGTATTATTGGAACCCGCTCCACATTAATACTAGACCAGGGACATTTAAGAATATCATTATTCTAGGGTTACAATTATGTTTGTTAAGTTACGCAGAAACAAAACAACAAACATAATTGCTGGATTAAAGCCTTAATAAAATATCATGACTCAATGTGCAAAAATTACAATCATCCCATGTTTGGCATTTGGGTACAACACTAACATTTCTGTGTTTATACTCTTTTCTACTTTTCTGAAGTTGACTCCTTCTTCCGAAGTCCTAAGACCAACTTATTTCCTTCTTCAGAACATGTCTTCTCCGGTCTCACTCTTGACTGTTCGTCCCATTCCCGAGAGTTGGGTTCTTCTCGACTCTCACCCATGCTGCACCACTTCTAAGAAAATGGAGAAGTGGTCAGCTAACTTTTATCTTCCCTCTTATGCCATTACCAGACTACCTACTCCAGGCCTGGTTGGTTTCATGTACCATTTGGACGAGGTTACTGTCTTTTGGGCCCAATTGGAGGCCGGACTTTGGTACCCTGCCTCGAAGATGGTTTGCGAGTTCTGCCAATTTCATGGCATAACAGTGAACTAACTTCCTCCGAATGCCTATTCCTATTTCAATGCCTTCCTCTGCATGTGTGGGTTCTTCAAGATAAAGCCCCACTTTATTATCTTTATGCAATACTACAAACTCTTCCCAGTTCCGAAGGGTGGCTTCTATTTTTTGCTACCTAGGGGATCTGGGAGCAAACAGCAGACATTCACCATCGGTGCCAAGGACAGCTGGCAAGGGTGGCGGAAGAAGTTTTTCTTCATGAAGGTAGACAATGCATGGAAATATGTGCCGACCAAGTGGGCCTCGGGGGTGCTGGAGACGGATGTCATTAACCCCAGGAAGTTGCTAACTCCTGAGTTAGCTGCGGAATTTAAGGAGTTTGACAGCCGCATCCGAGCTGTTGCAGACTGGGACCCCGATGTCCTTCCACGGTCCTTGTACCCCTTTCCTATCAAGTGGAATCTCATGACCGAAGAGCTCCTTCAAGAGCTGGGGGTAACCAAGGAGCACAAAACTGACCTCAACATGCCAAAGCCTGCTTTCGACGGGAAGAAGGCATGGCTGGTGATGCTCCTTCGGGAGGATCTTACATATGAAGCCCTTGTTGAGAGTAAGTCATCATCCTAATTTTGTTATATGTACTCCTCTGGGCTTATACTAATGTATCTCCCTTTTCAGAGATGGGTGACCAATTCATTGCATTTTATAAGTCCCTCTTCCTTGGTCAAGCCGAGAAGGGGGATCAGCAAAAGAAGAAAGCTACCCCAAAGAGGAAGAAAATTCTGGGGGGAGGGTGATCTTCAGTGAAGATGTTATGCACTTTGGGGTAGTCGAATTATGGCTCCAAAATTGTGCATTTAGACTCCCATGATTGGTAATGTTTTGTAGGCCATCAGAACACTACCCTTAGTGTGCATAACCATGTGGCCCTCTTGGGCACTATGTAAATACAAGCATATTGGTCCAACCATCACACACATATTCACATTTCATGCACACCATGGAAGTAAAGAAGGAAAACACTAGCACAAGTCTTAATCTTGGCTACCTCACTTTAGGCAATCTTATTATGTTCTAGTGACCAGCTACTACACCTGTAACATCAACTAATAAACCGTATCATTCTAGCCACATACCCCCCTTTTTTCATTGCTCCATTATCAAGTAGAGACTTAGATCAAACCAAGGAATTTTTTTTTACATCAATAGCCCACCTATGGACCAAGTTATGGATTTTTAAAGTTGGTTACAAAATTCTGACCAAATTAACAGTAACTCAGCCAAATTTGCACATCATATCTTTGGGTACAGGGATCTAAATCCAGAAATACCAAATTCCAGTTAATACTCTAAATGTCCTCTAAGTGTGGTCAAAATTTCATGCCAATATTCATTCTACACATGGAGATATTAAACTTTAGGTCCAAAGTCAAAATTCTGGCAAGCTTTGGACCATTTGCCCATACAATTTTTTTAAACCATACAAACACTTCATTCACAAGGGGAAAGCCCTACAAGGCTATCAATTATATGTCAATTAAAAATAGGAATTACATTCCCTCTATTTTAACAACTTTATGTGGTCAAAACAGAATTTACAAGTAAGCAGCCCATCATTCACACATAGGCAGCTTTGCACCACATCACTTAGATAGCCAAAACATTACTCAAAGGTTCCCATACTTGTCTCATTTACATTCACTACATGTAAATGCATACATGCACTACAATATGGTCTTAACTCAGCTAAATACACAACATAAGTTACAGGAGTGCCTGAAATGCAATGGACTCCAGAAACAGGATGCTGGACAGCTGCTGCACAACACAGTAAGTACCACCATTAAAAATACCAAATGTGCTCCTAAAATCACCAAAATTTCCAGATCATAACTAGACATATGGAAGTTCATGTACCTTAAGTTTCAGATTAAAAATGAAACCAAAAAGGTTAGTTTGAAGCTGATCTTTCAGCTAAACCTGAAATGACAGAATTGAGGGGAGTAAGTTTCATTGAGAAACTTAGTAAGGGTAACACTTGGTTTCTTAAGGTAATGTGACCCTCATTAAAACCTACATCCAAAGAAACTAAAACACAAAAACCACAATGCATATATACAATATATAGCAACACAATGCAGCAGCCGTTCACAACCAAAAAACACATGAAATGCAGCAGCAACAATAACCATAGATTAGTCCGTAAAACATGTAATAAACATAACCAAATCACTATGGAAGCACTCCTCAAGCTAATGCCTGGTCTTAGGAGGATTTCAATAGTAGTTATTACTAACTTTGGGCTCTGGAAACCTTCACTTTACTACCATCTTTGTGCACTTCACACTAGGTCACAAAACCTTCAATAAGTGCACTCCCCTCACTAAGCTTGGTTCATCAAGCTCATGGCTCTCCTCCAAGCTTAGCCCTAGCTCCATGGTTGCTTGAAAATACAAAAAACAACCCATGAGAGCAAGAGAACCCTTACAAAAATGGGTAGGCCGAAAATCAAGATTGATCCTTGAAGTATGCAAGAAATAGCTCTAGTTTGCTTCCAATTGCTTCCTTTTGCCTTCAATTTCAATCAATTGCAAGTTTGAAGGTGTGGTGGCTATGGAGGAAGTATGGCTGTGTTCTTGGGCTGGGGGAGGATGAAAATGAGAGAGGGATAGGTGATTTGGCCACTTAAATGGCCTTAAATGAGCTTAAGGGCACCAAAACACACTTAACAAGTTTAACCTTGCTTTATGTCATTTTCCTTCTCACTAATTATGGTTTCTTTGTCTTAAACTCATTGGTACACATGTGCCCAACATATTTGACTAATTACGAAGTCTTGGCTGCCTCCCCCATGGTGGGATAACCGCACAATTCCACCCTTAGACTTAAGTCAAAAGCTTGAACACCTTAAGGTTTACACTAGGACATTTAGTTCCTTATTGCCTTTAGTGTCTCGTTTGTCCAAACTTGTCTTCCATGAGTAATTTGGTCCTCCAATAGCACTTTCATACCATTTATATCCTTCCCATAACTCTCCAAGTCACTTTCTTGAGAGTTTTACAATTGAGTACCCGAGTTTCCAAAACCATACAAAAGAGTCTATAGGTTGCTTGACAAACAAGCAATCCTTAAGGCTTTTCTTGGGGGCCCAGTTACCAACTTGGAACACTTTTAAGGAGGTGTTGATCATGCCTTTTACCCCCCACACTTTAATCACTATGTTGAGAATTACACAACATAATGATTTTTAGCCATTATGACACACTTGTAATTCTCTCATTTTGTGAGGTGGTAACAGAAGAAGTCAAAGAAGGCCAAGGAGGAGTCTCTTCCTCCCTCTCCAGAAGGTGACGTAGAGGTGCACGACAAGTCCTTAATTCACGCCGACCCACCCTTGGAGCCGGCCATCAGCTTGACTCCACGAAGCCCCATCACTGTGGCGGATACCTTGGGAACTTCGGTAGGGGGCCTTTCCGCTGATGAGCTCGAGGAGCACCAAAGAAGGAAAGGCAAGCAAGTCCCTGCCGATGTACAAGAGGCCAGCGACTTCGAGGAGGATGTCACCAAGGTTCCACCAGGTTTGCCCCTTAGCCATTTTTCTTTGAGTTTGGGAATTTTTGGCATTTTAGATCTTATATATGAATGGCTAAGGGATAATGTGCTGATGAAACTTTGGCGTGATTTTGTAGAGGAGCAGGCCCCCGCTGCGTGGATGGCGGACCACGCTTGGAAGTGGGCCCTTTCGGACTCCCATATCCCGAGGGATAAGGTGCCGAATGAGCCTTCTGGACCTTCACGGAGGACATGAACTTGTTTTCCGAAGACAATCAGAAAATGGCTCCTTAGATGGCGAAAGGGGTCCTCAGCAACGCCACCTTTAAGTGCCTCAGTCAGGAGTGCCCAAATGAGGAGGCCCTCTCCATGAGAATGTCTGAACACGCTGCCCAGGTAAGTTTTGAGGTTTTTAGGACTTAGAAGATTTTTCTAAGATTTTATAGCCTTTTGACCCTCATTCGGAGTCTTTCCTTTTGCAGCTCTTGGCGCACAATGGATATTTCAGAGCTTGGGCATTTTGTGCCAGCTCGGTCCTTAAGTATGGCAAGCTTAACAAGATAGCCAAGTATAAGGTGGCTAAACTTCAGGAGGAGTTCTTGAAGAGTCAGCAGGAGCTCTCTCAGGATTTTTCCAAGAAGGTATCTGACCTCAGCGTGAAGGTTATCGCGCTAACTTCAGCTAATGAGCCCTACCAAAAGGAGAAGGAGGAGGACTCTGCAATCCTCACAAAGGGCCTTGCAGACAACGCCGAACTTCAAGCCGAGGTCGACGCGTTGAAGAAGGAGAAGAAAGGAAGACGACGAAGAAGCTGGATAAGGAGGTTGCGGAGCTGAGGAACGAGTTGGACGACTTGACTGTCGAGAAGGACAAGGCCGATCAAGCAACCAAGGTTGCATTCCAAGATAGCTTCAGCTTGGCTCGGCACCAAGTTCTGGCCAAGTACCTCGACCTCAACCTCTACTTTTTGGCAGGCCTAGACATCCTCGAAGGGCCTCGCTGGGCATGGTCAATGATAGAGCACCTCAATCTTCCCTTTCTTCTTCTTTCGGCGTCGAAGGCTGTGACAGAGGAGGTTGGTGGTGAAGTAGCTCAAGATGATGAGGTCCCCTAGGCATCGAGGACCCCAAATAGGCTTTCTTTTTCCTTCTTTTTTTTCTCTGTAAAGTTATCCTTGTTGTACCAAGGCATAAATGAAATTTCTTTTTTCCTCGAAAATTTGTCTAAGTCCCAGGACATATTTATCCTATACTATCTTCAGTACCAAGGGTCAATTCAACCCTTTTCGGTCTAGGTTCCTTGAGAAGATAGTATGTATCCTTCGTGCCTGTTATCTGGATAACCACTTTTGACATATATAGCACCAGTTTCGGCCAATATCATTTGGCAAAGCTTTGCCTATTTTTATCAGCCATGTTTGGTTGTTGCTCCTTCAGAGAAGATGTATCACTTTTGTACATAGTTACTTACACCTTGTTCGACTAGAATCATTTGGTGGGACTATTTTCCTTAGAAAAATTTCTAAGTGTAAAATTTTTTCAAAGCATTTGAATCCCATGTGTTCCTCAGTTCTCCACCTTCGGTATCGCCGAGCTTGTAGACTATTGGCCGAACTTCATCAAGGACCAAATAAGGCCCTTCCCAGTTTGCCCAAAGTACTTCGTGAGATGGTCTTCGGGGCTTAAACTTAGCATTTCAGAGGACAAGTTCCCCCTTCTTGATTCCTTTTTGCTTGACATGCGAGTTTGGAATGATAGCTACCCTTTGCTGAAATGCTTTTCTTTTCAGCTCATCCACTTCTCTGTGTTCATCAATTTTGTCCAGCTTGGTTCTCAACCCAAGGTTGTTCCCCTTTTCGTCGAACACTTCTACCCTTATCGATGGCTGAACCACTTCGATAAAAATAATGGCCTCCATGCCGAATATGAGTGAGAAATGCGTCTCACCTGTGGCCCTTTGGGGGGTTGTCCGGTAGCTCCATAGCACACTAGGATGTTCTCCTGGCCATTTTCCTTTTGCTTCCTTCAATCTCATTTTCAAACCATCCTTTATGGTTATGTTGGACACCTCTACCAGTCTGTTTCTTTGAGGATGAGCTACCGGGGCAAAGTGCATTTTTATCCCGAGGTCGGTAATGAATTCTTGGAACCCCTTGTCAATAAACTGGGAACCATTTTTGGCCACTATCACCCTTGGTATGCTAAATCTGCATATGATGTTTTTCCAGATGAATTTTTGTACGTCCTTCACCGATATGGTTTCCAGAGGCTCTGCCTCAATCCATTTAGTGAAGTAATCTACTACGACTATGCAGAACTTCACTCCTCCGGGTGCAATTGGGAGAGGCCTGATGAGGTCAATACCCCATGCTACAAAGGGGCAAGGCTAGTTAGCCGAAGTTATCGTTTCTAAGGGTAGCCTTTGGATGTTTGCGTGTCTTTGGCAATTGTCACATTTCTGGACAAACAGCCTCGCGTCCTTCCTTAAGGTGGGCCAAAAGTATCCCTGGCGGAGTAGTACTCCTGCTAGAGCGTCAGTTCCTATGTGGGAACCATAGGCCGCCTCGTGGACTTCTTTGGGGACAGCCTCTACATCTTCATTGCTGACACACCTTTGCAGTGGACTTGCGTACCTTTGTCGGTATAACTCTTCTCCGATCAGGAAATATCATCCAGAATGTTTTTGCACTTTTGCTACTTCAATAAGGTCTTCAAGAAGCTCTAAAGTCATAAGGTACTTTTTTATGGGATTTTTCCATCCTCTTTCCAAGGTTGATATGCTCATTATTGCTATGCTCGATGACTTAGAACTTCGGTGGACTTTTTTGACTTGGCCAAAGTATCTGCTTCAGTATTGTCTCGACGAGGCACATTCTTGATGTGTACCACGTCGAACTCTTGGATGAGCTTTGTTACGAGGTCATGATACTTTGCCAAGGTTAGGTCCTTGACGCCGTAGTCCCCTACCATCTGTCGGACCACTAGCTGAGAATCACTGTGCGCCTTTAGGTTTCTTACACCAACTCTTCTGGCCAAGTGCAAATCTACTATGATAGCTTCATATTCTGCCACATTGTTGGTGACATTAAACCCAAATTTGATGGCATTCATGGCTTCCATACCTTTGGGACCATGAAGAATTACTCCAACTTCTTCATGTTCGGAGCCAGAGGCCTCGTCAACAAACAGAGTCCACTAAAGTTCATCCTTTCCAAGGTTAGGTGCACTGCCTTTGGCAACAGGTGCATCAGCAATGAAATCTGCCAATGCCTATGCTTTTATTGCCTTTCTTGGCTCATAGGTGATATCATACTCACCAAGCTCGATGCACCACTTCGATAGCCGTCCCGAGTGGTCTATCTTCTTCATGATATCCCGAAGAGGCAGGTTACTTCGGACGATAATCGGACGCCCTTGGAAATGGGGTCATAACCTTCTACTTGCAAGTACCAGGGCATAAATAGCCTTTTATAGCAAGGGGTACCTGACTTCGGCACCATGCAAAGACTTGCTCACATAATATACTAGCCATTGCTTTGCCCCCTCTTCCTTTACAAGGACCGAACTTACCGCCTTTTTGGTGATGATGAGGTAGAGGATAAGGGGTTGTCCTTCTCATGGCTGCCGGAGTGTCAGCAGATGAGTTAGGCAGACTTTCAACTCTTCCCAGGCCTTTTGGCAATCTTCGTTCCAAGGGCGCACCTCGATTCCGAGGTCACCTCCATTTTTTGCTAATTTAATGAGGACTTTGAAGAACGGTCAATAGTGATCCCCATACCTAGAGATGAATCTGTTGGGGGACATGATTCTCCCCATGAGTCTTTGCATATTCTTGGTCATTGTGGGAGTTCAGAATCCCAGCAGGGCCTTGACCTTTTTTTGGATTAGCGTCAATACGTCTCTCTGACACCATGAATCCGAGGAACTTACCCGTAGTCACCCTGAACACGCATTTTTTGGGGTTTAGATGAATTCCGAATGTCCTCAATTGGTGGAATGTTTCCTCTAAGTCTATGACATGACTACTAGGCAGTTTGCTCTTAACTATCATATCATTGACGTAGATTCCATGTTTCACCCAATTTGGGAGTCAAAGACCCTATTCATTAACCATTGGTACATGGCCCCTACATTCTTAAGCCCGAAGGGCATTCTAATATAGCAGTATGTACCAACTTTGGTGATGAAGGAGGCTTTTTCCTTGTCTTCCAGGTCTATCTTGATTTAATGATACCTGCTAAAGGCGTTGAGGAAGCTAAGGAGGCCATACTCGGTGTATGAGTCCACCAACTAGTCTATTGGCGGCAGAGGATATTAATCCTTAGGGCAAGTATCGTTCACATTTTGAAAGTTGATGCACATTAACTCCCTTCTTTCATAGTGATAACCACATTTCTAAACCATTCGGGATATTTGACTTCCCTTATTACCTTCACCTCTATTAACCATTGGACTTCGGATTTAACGAAGTTGTTCTTGTGTGCCGAAAGGCTTCTCTTTCTTTGGCGAATAGGTGTCACGTCAGGGTGTATCTTAAGACTATGCTGAATTATGTGATTGTCTACCCCAGGCATATCCTTCAGCGAGTAGGCAAATAGATCTTTGTTCATTAAAAGGAAAGATACAAGCTTTTGCTTGTCACCTTCGGCCAAATGTTTCCCCATACGGGTACTTCAGCCCGAGACAAGCTCTACATTCTCAGCTTTAATTTTTTCTAAGTCACTTTTCTCTCCTTCTATAGACTCTTCGGTTGGTGTGACATTCTCTCTCGAGGTCTATGTGTGTACTTTCACTAGGCTCTGCCTCACCCTTACAAAGACCTTCCGGACTTCAACTTGATCAATAAATATTTCTGCGTCCCCATCCTTCGTCCCGAAGGTGACCGTTTGGTACTTCACATTTGGTCAGATTTGAATGTTCCCTTGAGCTTGCCTTCCAAGGATGGCATTATATGAAGAGGGGACATCAATGACAATGAACGTGGTCATGGCAAAGGTGAAGAGCTCTCAATTGTTCTGAACAGAAGTTCCCCTTAACATCAGAGGTAAGTCAATCCAGTTGAGGATAGGGAGTTTGGAAGAACCTACCCCAAAGGTAGAGGATGTGACAGGTTTGAGGTCAGTTTTTGTGATATCCAAGCTTGGCTACGGGTGGGAGAATAGGACATCGGCGTTGGACCTGTCATCAAGGAGCACCCTTTTTATGCCCCAACTCCCAATCCTTACCGTAATAAGGAGTGGGTCATCATGTGGGAGCACTACGGTAGATCCATCTTTCTGAATGAGCTTGTTCGATGGGTTACTGAATTCCATCACCGAGGTCTCCCTGGCTTTCCTCTTCCTCTCTGCCGAAGGTAGTCTCGTGGTGATCGTTTGGATTACTCCAGCCAGAGGTGGAGGATTCTTTTTGGGACTTCGGTTTCGACATCGGTCAGAATCGTAGTCTTCATCTTCCTTTCTTTCCTCCATTCTCTTTCCCTTGGGAGAGGGCATCCGTAGGTACCGGCGAAGTTGGCCCTACTTGATCAAGGGCTCGATGTATTTCCTGATTTGGATGCAATCCTCAGTGTCATGACTGTGATCCCAATGGAATTGGCAGAATTTCTTTATATTCTTCTTGTTTTCTGAAGTCATGACCTTCGAACACTAAATTTGGCTCACTTGCCTCTCCATAGCCATTAGGAAGTTCGTTCTCGTGGTGTTCAAGGGAGTGAAGGTCATTGGTTTCTTCCCGCTCTACTTCTGAGGTCGACCCCCGGCCTCTGTTGGGCAGCGAGGTTGTTGGCTTGGCCCTTCTGGGTAAGTGTGGTCAGGCTTTGGACCTCCCATCCTTAGCTCTTTAGCAATCATGTGTTGTTCAGCCCTTCAATAGAACTCACTGAGGGTGTCTGGGGCGTCCTTCGAGGACTCATAAAAGAGTTGTAAGTCTCGCCGAAGTCCCCATATCATGGCGAGAATGCATATTTCAGGAAGAAAGTCCGGCACAGTCAAGGCCTCTCGGTTAAACCTTTCGACGTAGTTGTGAATGGTCTCTCCATTCCTTTGCGCTATGTTGAACATCTGAACCGACATCTTCACCGTTGGCTTGCTGCAAATGAATTGTTGTGTAAATGCAATGCACAACTCTTGGAAACCCATGATGATTCCAGGGGCCAATGAGTTATACCACACAGTCACCGATCTGGAGAGGGTGACCTCAAAACATTTGGAAAGCATGGTGTGATCAGCACCATGTAGCACCATTCTACGCCTATACTTGGTTAGGTGGGCTTGGGGGTCACTACCCCCATCATACTTCTCTAGGCGAGGTACCAGGAAGTCCCTGGGCATGGGTGCCTCAACTACTGCTCAGATGAACGGGCACTCTTCTCTGGTGAAGGTCTCCAACAGTCACGACGAAACAGGCTTCCGAGACACCTACCTTTCTACCTTGTCCAGCCTTTCATGGATTCTCTCCACAAGGGCAGTAGTATTGGCCTCTTCCCATTGCCTAGGAGTTTCTGGCAACGGGGAGTCATGTCTCCTCTTCGGGGAACAACTTTATCGGCGAGGGGATGGTGACCTTTGTTGGGTTTCGGGAGCCAAACAGCGCAGCAAAATTTAACCGAAACCCTCCAGGATCCAAGTGAAACGGGGTAAACCGGGTGGTCAAAAATTTTCATACCTAATTTTCGGTTGAGATCTCTCACTCAACTGTAGAGTTGAATCACAAAACCTGAACAGTTGACGTGTTCAGGCTCTCTATGGTATCCACACGAGCCTCTTGGGATCACCATGCTTCCTCCAAGGAATTGCGTTTCTCTTGCGTTCGCAGTGCTAGCTTGCGTCCTCCAAGGAATTGCAAGAGAAGAGTGTGGCTGCCTTTTTGGAGGCTAGGGCAAGGAGACCTGCAAATTTCTCACTTAAAAGTTGTATTTATAGTGAGACTCAACTTCCAGGCCTAATGGGTTTCAAAGCCCTGATCCAATTAGGATTTAATTTCGGGCTTAATAATGGCTCAACTCTTGGGCCCATTATTAATACAAAATCAAAGTGAAACCATAACCCAAATCATTAGCCCATGCACTCTAATGATCCAAATAGCTCTATGTATGCGACCCAATAAGCTCTTGCGATGTTGGCGATGATCATAAATCACATTTATGATCATAAGCAATGAGCGGTGTCTAGCAACACATCATTGCTACCCAAGTGACAAGATTGTCGATGATTCGACTAAACCTTTATGATCATCATTGATATATGCCATTGTCCCTTTGTCCAAGATATCAAGACTAAGCACGAGACATGGAATGTGTCACTCTCGTATAGCCCGATCTTTGGTTTCTTGATTACCGAGTATACTAACTTAAGCTGATGACATTGATATCGTATATCAACTATCCGAGCATGGCCATGCATGTTCTAAGTCTCACTTTATCAAGGGGCCCGAGGATATCACTCTCGTTACATAGGAGGGACAAATCCCATTTGATCATACAAATCCCTCCGCATGATATGTGACATACCCAAAGACCTCCTTCAAGTTCACTCAGTTACAAGCAACAAAGGAAACTATCAAAGTATGTGACTCACATGTAGGGAACCTTGATGATCTTAGGTCGAAGGACTACNATCATCATTTATATATGCCATTGTCCCTTTGTCCAAGATATCAAGACTAAGCACGAGACATGGAATGTGTCACTCTCGTATAGCCCGATCTTTGGTTTCTTGATTACCGAGTATACTAACTTAAGCTGATGACATTGATATCGTATATCAACTATCCGAGCATGGCCATGCATGTTCTAAGTCTCACTTTATCAAGGGGCCCGAGGATATCACTCTCGTTACATAGGAGGGACAAATCCCATTTGATCATACAAATCCCTCCGCATGATATGTGACATACCCAAAGACCTCCTTCAAGTTCACTCAGTTACAAGCAACAAAGGAAACTATCAAAGTATGTGACTCACATGTAGGGAACCTTGATGATCTTAGGTCGAAGGAGTACATATACCATGATCACTATGAGAATCACTTATGACACTCATATAACGATCCATGTAGTGTTCTCATGGTGGGTCGGTCCAGTACACAAGTTCTCCAACTTGTACCCATATGTAGACTACATATCTCATATTAGTTTCCACATATGCTAGTCATTGTTTATTATTGCAACCTGCTCCATAATAATACTAGACTAGGGATGTTTAAGAATATCATTATTTTAGGGTTATGATTATGTTTGTTAATTTACATAGAAACAAAAGAACAAACATAATTGTTGGATTAATGCCTCAATAAAATATCATGACTCAATGTGCAAAAATATAATCATCTCATGATTGGCTTTTTGGGCACAACACTAACAATCTCCCACTTGCACTAAAAGCCAATCATCCATGTATCAAATACCGATGGACCTAGAATGGCTATCATGCTTTTGCTGCGTAAGGGGCTTTGTCAATGGATCAACAATGTTGCTATCTGTCGAAGTCCTGCATATCCTTACATCACCCCTCTCGATGATCTCCCTGATGAGATGATAGCGTCGGAGTATGTGTTTGAAT
>KK905466.1:0-17166 GCA_000696445.1 Aquilaria agallochum
TACTAATTTATAAATTACTTATAAATACCTCTATTGAGCTGAAGAAGATGTTGAAGCGGAAGTCAAATTTGAAGTAGCAATTGTTGCTGGGACGGGTTGGAGAAGAGAAGTGGGAGGGTATTTATAGCCAAATTATGTAGTAATATCGTAGGTATTATATATGAAAAGTTAAACTGCAAGAGTAATGTAGGAAAGTTGCAGTACCTAACGTCAAAAAAATGTAGGAAAAAAAAACTGTCGGAAAATTGCAGGATATAATTCCTACATTTTTAAGACACTCACGCTTTTTTTGTCTCAAAAGCGTAGGAAAATAAAATGAAGGAAAAGCGTCGGACAGATTTTTGTCTCAAAACCATAGGAAAACTAAATGCAGGAAAAGCGTCGGACAATGTGTCCGACGCTTTTCCTACATAAGCGCCTCAAAACCGTCGGACAAATTGGCGCCATTAATTCCCGCCATTTTACGCTGACATTTATCCTACGCTTTTTTGTGTCAGAAATTTATTGAATGAAAACCGTAGGACATAACACTTTGTCCGACGGTTTTCCTGCGAATTATTTTGCTACGCTTTTTTTCGTAGGAAATTTTCGTAGCAAATAATCTTCATCCTTGTAGTGAATTTAAATCAACAACAAAAGGGAGCAACCACACTTTTTTTGTGACAATGCTTCTGCTATGGCCATGACAAGGAATCCTATTTTGCATGGGAGAACAAAGCATATTGAAATCAAGCACAACTACATAAGAGAGTTAGTCAACAAGGGAGATATAGAAGTGAAGTTTTGTAGAACAGAAGACCAGATGGCAAATTTATTTACAAAGGCCCTGCCATTTGGAAAGTTTGAAGATCTTCAGAGAAGACTAAACATTGGCTCAAGGGGGAGTGTTGGAGAAGGTGATCCAATGAAACAGGAAGACACTGACGTGGAGCAGAAGTGCTGAAAACTAGGAGGATCAGATTGGATAAGAATAAATAACCAAGTCTTTAGTTAGTTAGTTTTCTTGTTTCCTAAGTTTCAGCTATGTTTGTTATTTTTAACGTTCAAATGTTCTGCTTACTTAAGGCGAGATTATCAATCAATGAAAACATAGCAGTTGCAAGTATCTCTTAAACTTTCTTGTTCTGTCATTTCCTTACAGAGTGGGTGGCAAAAATCCCTGTGAACCATGTTAAATCGGACATTCTTGTACGAGGAACTGAATATTCGGATTATTTGCTGGTAGGAGAAGTCTTAATTCAAAACTTTTAATCTGTTGATATTGGTTGGTTAGATACAAAAGAAGGCGTGGGCTGCGAGGGCCTTTCAAAAATCTAAGTGAGAACGAAAAATTCCTAGTGTACGAAGACATCATTAAAGCGTCTGGCCGTGGGCAAATAATAGATCAAGAATTCGCGGCCGCTAGGAGGCAGTTGGCTCAAGTTTGGGACATCTACTTGGACCCCTCGACGCCACTAGTTGAACGAATTACCCGCAACATGAAGGACATCACCTGTAGCATAGCAGGCTCAATCGTGGGGCACTTGGTCCAAAGCACCTTGATGAGTACAGAGTGGGCTGTAGTAGCGGGTGCTACTACTTTGATTGCGGTTCTTGGATTTGTTATCGGTGTAGGCGTAGGTATGTTATTGGCCTACCTCGGTGACATTTTATTCGATGCCATCTTTGGCTCCGGCAGGGAGCACGATCCGAGCATTGAAAATGTTTCCATCTTTCTTTTGCCCATGGAAGACAGACAGTGAAGCCTAGGCTCTTCCAGATTGCAGATTCTCTTACAAAGAACCTGCAATTTATGTTAAGTTTCTTTTCCTCGTGTTACCTGCATTAGTAAGTGTCCTTTTTGACACAGGTTGTGGGCAAACCTCTTTTATAAATGGCGAACTTTTCATTGTAAATTAAATGTGAGCCAGTTCTAGTCCTAAAAGTTTAATTATCCGTTTCTTTCATTTCTAAAATTTACGTTTTCTTAAAATAAGTCCTAACTCTAAGTTAGTTTGCTAGGCCTAAGTTTGCTTAAGGCAGTTATCAAGTAGAAACTTCATTTATAGAAAAAAAAGGCCTAATCACACCAAAGACCCTTAACTTAACTAAATCATATGAGTTACCTTAACTTAAGCTCAATATCTGTTAATTCTTTAACTTTGCAACTTATCATGAGTTAGTCAAGCTACTTATTTTGCAACAACATTGTTACCTTTTTTGAATGTTAAGTAGTGTTGGGGACTAAAATGTACAATAAGAGAAACAACATAGATTCTTAAAATATGTACTTGTTGGTTTTTGAAAGGCAAATGTCATAATTTTCATTGGTACTGCACTAGTTAATTGCTTGCAAAACAAATTGGAATATATAATTTAGGCAATTTGTTCTTATTATTATTTTCTATAGTAATCATAATAAATAACACTAATATAATGATAAGTAGAAATATGCGTTCAGTAAAAAAGTATTATTATTTAATCGAATGATATTTAATGATATTTAATTTATTAAACATAATCACCATATATATAATTAAATATCTCAAAACCAATAAATCATTTATTTTTAGGCCTAAGAAATATAATTATTAGCTAATGATATGAAAGGTGCATATAGTTATGTAAAATAAATATTACTCCCTACATCTCGATTGTCTGCACCTTTTACAAATAGTAGATAAATTAAGAAATATGAAAAAAAAAGTATGTGTTATTTTCACTTTTCTTTTATAATTTTGCACAAAAATCAAGAAAGATAGAAAATAAAAAATAAAATGATAATTTAGTGGTAATATGAAAGATACTACCTCCATCCGGCTATTTCATAAGTTATTTTTATAAATAATTTATCAAGTAAAAAGAGAATTGGTTGAATTAAAATAAATATATTTGCATGTATGTATGTATCTTTAGCTTTGGATTAAAAATAATGAAGTAAATTTACAGACTTAGGTATAAAAGGCTTCTATTCAGAGGCTGTTGTAATTGTTTTCTTTAACTTGGATTAAAAAAAATTAGTTAGGCCTATTAAAATCTATTTTTGATAATTGTTACTCTAATCCTTGTTATGTTCCTAACTTGTATGTTAGTGCCCAATGTTCCTAAACATTCCAAAAAGAGTGACAGCGTTATGAGCGATGGCTGGACTAACTTGTAACAAGTTACATAGTTAGAAGACAAACATATGTTAAGTTTCAAGTTAGAGAACTAACATAAAATAAGTTCAAGTTGAGGGACCAACTCGTTTGAGTTAACCAAATTAAAGGGCCCCTATGGTGATTAGGCAAAAAAAACTAATAAGTTATGGTGTACTAACTGTAAAAAAGTTATATTGCAATTTAATTTTCTCAAAACTAGTTATTGAATAGTTTAAATTAATAATAAAAATTGATATAAAATAGTTGCGGTGATTTGCCATTTTCTTTTTAATGGCGTGGTTTGTCATTTTCTTATCACTCAACCATACAATGGAAAGTTTTAGGACTATGCTTACAAAGTCCCAAAATTTTATGACGTATTTATAAAAAAATTAACTTTTAGGAGTAAAATAAAAAATGTATAAAATTTTTTAACTCAAAGTATTCTTTTTCCAATTAAAAAAAATAATGTCTATAAGCAAAGGTATAGGCATATATGTTCAGATTCGCTTGTCCAAATCTAGGAAGGTTTGGGTAGAATATATCTGTTTTTGAGTAGTTATAGAGTACATTTGGTGCAAATAATTTTTTAATCTATTTTGCATTATTTAAAAAAAATATCGTTGTACCTTAAATAACACATTCTACGAAATGAACAGTATCTTTTATAAAAATACAACTATTTCTTGAACAACATATTTTATAAAATTAGCAACATATTACAAAATATTATATTTATATGAATTAAACAGTACTTCTTAATAAAAGAAATAATATTATCTATGAACAATATTTCTTATAAAATGAACAACATATTACAAAACAACACATTTGATATATTTTACAAGATTGTTATAGCATCTTGAATAACATAGGTTATGAAATGAAAAATGCTTTTTATAACACTGCTGTAACATTTCAAACAACCCAACTTTATGAAACAAACAACATTTTTATAGAACAGTAAATTTGTCTGAATGAAATAATATTTTTTACTAAAACGAATAGAATTATTTATAAATAGCATTTCAATGAAATAAATATCATTTTATAGAAAAACACTTTTATATGAATTAAACAACATTTCTTATTGAAAGGATCAACACTTTTTATAAGACTGCCACATCATCTTGAGCTGCACAACTTACAAAAAGAACAGTATTTTATAGTACAATAAATTTGTCTACATAGAACGATATTTCTTACTGTATTGAGCAACATTATTTACAAATAATATTTCTCATAAAATCAACAACAGTTTACAAAATAACACAATTACATGAATGCAACGACACTTCCTATTGAAAGGAACAAAATTATTTATGGAACATCATTTTTTATGGAGTGAACATCTTATTATAGAATATCATATTTGTATGCATGGAACATTACTTCTTTTTATAAAAAACAATATTTCTTATGGAAATGAACAATGTTTCTTATGAAATGATCTTCTTCCTTTTTCTCTTGTTCCTCATTCCCAGCAACCTTCTTCTCATGAACTTCACAACTATAGAATTTTCTTTCCTATTGAGTCAAACAACAATGAAGATTTTTTGGAACAGAAAAGTATAAAAAAGTTCACTACAACACAAAAAAGCTTCAGTAACATTTCTTTGCACTTTTTGTGCCATTGTTAGATGCTAGGAGTCTTTTACTAACTAATTAGAAAACACCACAAAAAAATGCCATTTAGGAACATGTTGGTAAAGGTATTTTTGTGTTTAGAAAATGAAGCTAATAGCCTAGAGTCACTTGTGTTTTTAAGGGAAAAAATTTGAGAAATTTAATAGCATTTATGAGGGAAAAACTCCCCATCAACATACATGCAAAAAATATTAAAAAATATCAAATATAAAATCAAACACTACTTAGATAAAAGGGTTAAAACCCATTTATAATCTCTTTACTTGTACGGTCGTCTTAGAGTAGTCCCTTATCTCAACTTTGTCTTCATAAAGTCCCCTAGCTCTTGTATTTGATCCCAGTTGCAGTCCTTACATTAGTTTTAAAGTTAACTTCTATGGAAATGCTGATGTGGCGATCTTGAAGGCTGTCTAGGTATTTACATAGTTATTGTGGCTTCCTTTCTAACTACAAAGGATGCTCTATATTGTACAAAAATGAAAGTTCAAGACATACTGACACAAACACATGATCTTAGAGACTTGAAACCTAAATGAACCAAAACTCATCCTCCTCAAATCAACATCATTTGAAACTCCTTTGATGTTATCTTCACAATCATCATAAAATGGTTATATCTGCTACTAGTGCCTCTCGTTATCTTCGTCGTCATCATAAATCCCCTTGACATTGCCAAGATACTAGATTTACTTTAATCAGCCAAATCTCTACCACCTAAAAGCTCCAAGACACTATTGAACCTACATCATCACTAGAGCTCTCCTACTCAACCCTATGGTGCTGCCTTAGATAGCCATTAGATGACCTTTTGGGCTTCATTTGTGCTCATTTACTCTAATGGTCCTAACATAATTATCATTTTCCATCTTAAGAACTATGCCCTATTGAAAAGACATCTATTTCATATCATGTCTTATGTTCTTTCTTGATGTTCTCACGTAATGATTTCTCGAGAACACCATTTACATCCCCACTACCTTAGTTTTTCTTGCAGGAATCATCAAGTAAACAAAAAAAATTTAGGCATTGTACAACATGAGTTTGGACAAGTTCTAGGATTCTATGCTAAAAAAACCTAATCTGAGTACTAATTGTTGACTTTTCCCACATATGTTGGCTCGTCACCTTTTTTTGTCTCTTTTTTTTTTCTTTCTTTTCTCTCTCTCTTTCACTCTTCATTTGTCCAATTGGTGGAGATCAAAAGTTGCGGCTAAAAGACAATTGAAAGTTGTAACAAATTGCAGCAAAAATTGAAATCGGGTGAAGAAACAAGTTGGAGGTGGCACTGCAGTTATTGAAATCTAGATTGGAGCGACGCGGTACTTCAACTATAAGTAGCCCTTCCCTCTTCTCACCTTAAACCCTTGTGTAGCTTGCTCATTTCTGAAGAGCAAAAGAAAAAAATTGTGTGAGAGAGAGATTTATTTTTGGAGAGTGACAAAATAGTGAGATAATTTTGGGGGTATTTGGGAAACACTTGAGTGCTAGTATTTTGAGTTTATCTCATACCTCTAGAATTATTTATCTAGAGAAAATTCTCTCTTTGTAAGTCTGTTATTTTATTAGTTGAAGAAAATCTAGGAATTTGTCCTGTGGATGTAGCCCTCAATTAAGGGTGAACCACTTAAACTTTTTGATGTCATTTTTCTAATCATCTTGCCCTTGAAATTAGTAACCACTGCACGGTCCCAAAAATTGATATCGAAGCAAGGCTAAGTGTTGATATGTACTTATCGTATACTCTGTGGTTGCCATTAAAACGTGGATCTTCCATATCAGAAATAAGGTAGATTATTATTCACCATTTCTACTTGATACTGGGTATTTATTAGCATCCTAGAGGCCAAGACCAACAAGATGATTAGTTTGAATGGCTTGAATTGCCACATATGCAGAAGCATGGTGAAAGATCTTCTATATGTGATGAAAATTTACTTACCCGTGTTTGGTACAACCAAACCGAAGGACAGATTAGAAGAGGAGTTAGCATTCAAGCATGAGCAAGTATGTAGTTTCATCCGACAATTTGTTAAAGATAATGTTTACAACCACATATCTACAGAAACTCATACAGGGATATTGTGGAACAAGCTTGAATAGTTGAACGTTTCAAAAACTAGCAACAACAAATTATTTTATCTAACAAACTTGCTTTAGATAAAATAACAGGAAGGTTCATCCATTGCAGTTCATCTAAATGATTTGCAAGGAATTGTGGAACAGTTATCTACAATGGGCATAAAGTTTGACAATGAGGTACTCACTCTTATAATGCTGGCTTCCTTGTCAGATTCTTGGAAGACTTTGAAAATTTCACCTACAAATTCTGCACCAAATGGCGTATTAAATGTGAAATTCGTCAAAAGTGGAATTCTAAATGAAAAGATGAAATGAAGATCACAAGGATCTTCTTCATTACAGTTAGACCTTCTTATAGTAGATTCTAGAGGGAGAAGTGAAACTAGGAGGCCAAAGCCAAAAGATAATAGTAGAGGAAGGTCAAATAAATATGCAAATATTGAATACCATTATTGCACGAAGAAGAGGCATATCAAGAAGTTCTGCCAAAAATTTAAGCAAGAACAAAAGAAAGGCAAAGGACTGAAAAAATATGACAGCAGTGATAATGAGCAAGCAAATATTGCCGATGAGTTCAACATTGTCCAAAATGATGATATTGTCAATCTTGCAACCCATGAAATGAGTTGGGTGATTGACAGTGATGCTACCATTCATGTCATTTTTCAAAAAGAATTCTTCTCATCTTACATACTTGGCAATTTTGGTGTTGTGAGAATGGGAAATGAGGGTTTCTTACAAGTTGTAGGAAAAAAAGATGTTTCTTTGAATACTCAGAATGATACACGGTTAGTCCTAAAAGATGTCAAACATGTTTCAGATTTGGGCCTGAATTTGATTTTAACAGGCAAATTTGATGATGAAGGTTATTGCAATACCTTCTTTAAATGGCCATTAAAAGCTAACAAAAAAAACCATAGTAGTGGCCAGAGAAACAAAGAACTCAAAACTATACATAATGCAAGCAAAGCTCTCCCTGGATGTTATGAATGTAGTGTAGAATGACAGTACAGTTGAATTATGGCATAAACGACTGGGTCATATGGGTGAGAAAAACATGATTCGCCTTGCCAAAAAGAAGACATTACCTGGACTAGATCAGGTGCATTTGAAAAAATGCGCTAATTGTCTAGTAGGAAAGTAAAATAGTGTTTCTTTCAAGAGTTTCCCTCCTTTCAGAATGAAGAATGTGTTAGATATAGTGCACTCAGACCTGTGTGGGCCAATGCCAAAGTCATTTGGTGGTGCTTGATACTTTGTAACTTTCATTTATGATCATTCTTGAAAAACATGGGTATACATCCTGAAGTCAAAAGATCAGGTGTTAGAAGTTTTCAAGCAATTTCTAACCCTGTTTGAAAGGCAAACCTGCAAGAAGCTAACGTGCATTCGAATAGACAATGGTGGAGAGTAAATTGGACCATTTGATGCTTACTGCAAAGACCATGGTATTCAACATCAGATAACACCGTAATTAAATGGTTTAGCTAAAAGATTGAATAGAAATTTAATGAAGAGAGTAAGATACTTACTCTTACATGTAAAGTTACCTCAAATGTTCTAAGGTGAAGCATTGCTAGTAGTTGCTTATGTGTTGAATCTTTCACTATGTATTCCTTTACAGTTTGATGTTCCAGAGAAGGTATGGTCAGGAAAGGATGTCCTCTACGACCATTTGTGAATGTTTGGTTACAAAGCCTATGTGCATATCCTGAAGGGTAAGGGGTCTAAACTTGATGTTAAGATACAACAATGTGTGTTTATTGGCTATGGCCAAGATCAATTTGGATATAGAGTTTATGATCCAGCCATGAAAAGGCTTGCCAGAAGTTGTGATACTATATTTGTTGAAGATCAAGCCATTAAGGATATTGAGAAAGCTAAAAAAAGAATGCTTCAGGATCTAATGGTAATTCAACAGACTTATAGCTAATTCTTTCAATGGTAATACAAAAACAGGTTGGAGATGATGTACAAAATAATCAACTAAATGAAGGTGATCAAGATGCACTAATTGAGAATGAACCAGGTAATGCTAATGATGATTGTGTTTATCAACAGTGACCAACACCAGTGGGTTCTCTAGTTTTAAAGAAATCTAATAGACTTAGATAATGCTCTACTAGATATCCTGAAAATGAGTATGTGTTATTAACTGGTGAGGGAGAACTAGAAAGCTTTGATGAAGCTATAGATGATGAACATAAGAAAAAGTGGATTGAGTCCATGCAAGAAGAAATGAGATCCTTGTATTAGAATAAAACATTTGAGCTAGTAGAGTTGCCAAAAGGCAAAAAGGCTTTAAAAAACAAATGGGTATTCAAAATCAAGTCTAAAAAATCCAATTGACAGCTACCATTCAAAGCTAGATTAGTTGTCAAGAGTTTCAGCCAAAGGAAAGGTATTGACTTTGAAGAAATTTTTTCACCAATTATAAAAATAACATCCATCCATACAGTTCTAAGTCTTTCAGCAAGTCTCCACTTGGAGATTAAGTAGATAGATGTGAAAACTACCTTCCTACGTGGTGACTTGGAAGAAGAAATATACATGGAGCAATTAGAGTGTTTTGAAGTAAAAGGAAAATAGGATTATATTTGTAAGTTAAAGAAAAGCTTGTATGGTTTAAAGTAGGCACCCAGGTAGTGGTATAAGAAATTTAAGTCAGTTATGTGAGGGCAAGGTTATAAGAAGAATACTTGAAATCACTGTGTGTTTGTGCAAAAATTCTCTGATAACAATTTTATTGTTCTATTGCTCTATGTGGATGATATATTGATTGTTGGCCAGAATATTTCCAGAATTACTAGCTTGAAGAAGCAGTTGAGTAAGTCTTTTACTACGAAAGACTTAGGGCCAGCAAAGTAAATTCTTGGAATGAAGATAACAAGAGATAAAAATGTCAAGAAATTGTGGTTATCACAAGAGAAGTACATTGGAAAAATACTTCAGAGGTTTAATATGGACAAGGCTAAAGCAGTTAGTTGTCCTCTTACTAATCACTTTAGATTAAGTTCCAAACAATGCCCTTCTACAGATAAAGAGAAAGAAGAAATTGGAAAGGTTCCATATGCCTCAACAATTGGAGGTTTAATGTATGTCATGGTATGTACACGGCCAGATATTGCTTACTCAGTTGGTGTATTGAGTAGGTTTATTTTAAATCCTGGTAAGGAACATTGGGCTACAATTAAATGAATTTTTAGGTATATTCGTAGTACTTCCAAGATGTGCTTATGTTTTGAAAATGCAAAGTCTGTGTTAGTTGGCTACACATATGTAGATATGACTGACAATGTTGACTTAAGAAATTCTACATCAGGTTACCTGATTACATTTGCAAGGGAGTTGTGTCATGGCAGTCAAGGTTACAAAAATGTATTGTTTTTTCAACAACAAAGGCAGAGTTTATTGCAGCAACAAAAGCATGTAAGTAGTTGCTATGAATGGAAAAATTCTTAAAAGAACATGGATTTCACTAGAAGAAATATCAACTATTCTGTGATAGTCAGAGTGCAATTCATCTTGGTAAAAAATCTTCTTTTCATTCCAGATCCAAACATATTGACGTGAGGTATCACTGGATAAGGAATACAATGGAGATGAAGCTACTACAGCTTAAGAAGATCCATACTAACGAAAACGAATCTAATATGTTAACCGAGATTCTACAAAAAGAAAAGTTTAAATATTGTCAACTCACAGCAGGAATGGCGGAACTCCCACATGAATTGGAAAGGGAGATTGTTGACTTTTCCCACCTATGTGGGCTTCTTCCCTTCTCTTTTTTTCTTTTCTTTCTTTCTTTCTTTTCTTTATCTCTTTCTCTCTTAGTTTGTGAAATTGGTGGAGATCAAAAGTTGCAGCTAGAAGACAATTGAAAGTTGTAACAAATTGTAGCAAAAATTAAAACTGAGTGACAAAACAGGCTGGAGGTAGCACCGCAATTGTTGGAATCCAAATTGGATCAATGCGGTACTTTGGCTATAAATAGCCTTTCCCCCTTCTCACCTCAAACCTTTATACAACTTGTTCATTTGTGAAGAGCAAAAGAAAAAAATTGCGTGAGAATGAGATTTATTTTTAGGGAGTGACAAGATAGTGAGGTAATTTTTTGGGTTTTTGAGAAACACTTGAGTGCTGCTATTTTGGGTTTATCTCATACCTCTCAAATTTTTCTATCTAGAGAAGATTCTCTCTCTGTAAGTCTATTATTTTATTAGTGAAAGAAAATTTTAGAATTTGTCCTGTGGACGTAGCCCTAAATTAAGGGTGAACCACATAAATTTTTTTGTGTCATTTTTCTAATCATCTTGCCCTCAAAGTTATCACCCGTTGTACGATACCAACACTAATTACACCAAGCTTATAAAAGAGTATGTTTCCAAAATCAACTCAAATCTTCCCACCATGATCATTTGCATACCCGAGACTGATAAGGGGTTCAAACCAAGTGCTTTTGTAGAGAAGAATTGCAATCACTCGGATGACTCCTAGGCTGTCCAATATGCTTTCTACTTCTTCAACGTAGATTACCCTAAATATTTTCCAAGTGCCAGATCCAATAGGATTGATCAAAGTCAACTCAATTTTGTTCTTTAAAGTTCAAATTTTAAAAGATTAGATCTCACAGTAATCAACTGAGGCGACCCTAAAGCTACTAGCAGATATTATCCATCAGGGAGGAATCAGGTCAAGGTTTCCGATAGAGGCACGATGGAGGTGTTGATGGAGGCCATGGAGAGTGGAGCGGCAAAAGAGATTTCGATTTTAGCAAAGAAGATTTGGGGAAGAAGATAAAGTTTGGGCTAATTTACATTTTAAGTCATTCGGACTGTGTTTGTGTCAATTTTAATCTAAAATTTCTTATTCTTCCATCATAGTTTTTTATTACCATGAAAGAGGAGGGCACATAACAATGTGGGATTAACTATAGGGGTAGAAAATATTATATAAGCAATTTCTATTTAAAATAACTGAAGGAACTTATATAGAACATAATATATGAGTTAGGAGACTTTATGATGCGCTTTTTGATGTTATGGATCACATTATGACAACTATTATAGTTAGCGTGACCATATATGAATTTTTTCCTACATATGTGTTTTCATGGTTTCACACATTGTCTTTAAATTTTATCAAGGCAATACCCGACCTTCAAGAAAAGAGACCACAGTGTCGATGTTTCTCTTCTTTCTACTACATTTACAAAAAAAATCACAATATAGAGCTTGTCAATGGTCTGTACTTCAATTACAAAAGATTCACATACAAGCAACGATAAGATGGACACATGCGAGTTCGAAGAAATAGTGCCTGGACATTAAATTACAGGCAATAATTCAAACTATGCATGAACATAAAGAAATACGGAATCAAACATGAAATGCTGAACAAAAGGCATTACGAATAGAACAAGTTGAAAAGCATGGTGAAGAGCACAGTTAGGAAAGCTGGAATCAATCAAACGGCAGTGAGGAACATAGGTTGAAAAGTTGGAAACAAACTGTGGGGACGACTTTGGAGTCGAACTCGACGCCAAAAGGCTTCACAAAGAGATGAGTGGCCTTTCACGGTCGAGAGTGGTATTCAACATCAAAAGTAGTAGTCTGAGAATTAGGGATTCATCCCCAAGTCTCTAATACAAGTTTTTTTTCTATAGAATTGTTGTAATTTTTGTTTTAGTTGGTTATATTGGGTTGGGCTTCTTAATAAGCTTAGCGGGCTTAGGAGTTTCATTAACTGTTTTTTCTTAAAAATAATCAGGCTTAAAAGGCATTTTAGTTGCGTTTTTTGAATTTTTTGGGCTTAGAAGGTTCATTAGCTGTGTTTTATGGCAGATAGTAGGGCTTAGATGGTTCTTTGCCTTCGTTTTTTAAAGGCCTATTTACCTTCTTGATAGTGTCTGTTATTGTTAATATCAACTTTTCAAATTTCATATCATACAATTTATAAGTCTAGTAAATTGTAAACTATGTATATTTTCATCCAAATCTTAGGGATTTTGAAATTTACTATTTTTTAATTATCCAATGTATCATTCGAATATATATATATATATATTATCTCTATTGACACCTTAATATGATAACAATCATAGCTAACCTGAATATTGTTACTCCCTCGGTTTTGAAAAGGTTGGTGCTTTTTTCTTTTTCTTTTTTTTTGCTAAAATTTGGCTTAAATATATTCACATTAATTTATATTGTAAAAAATTCTTAAAATTTATATTTACTATAGTCTTTAAGGTACCATTTCATATAAAAAGTTTATATTTCTATAAGAAATTTTGAAAAACAATTATGAATTAATTACTACAAATAGTAAATAAGAGAAGTTTTGTGAGATAGAAGGAGTAATATTAACATAATTATCTTTATATGCTACCTAAAAAATCCTAGTCACTCTGCCTCCACTTGCTCTCAGCCTTTCAAACCTTCTTCCTCAAGTTGCATTGTACCTAGCTTGGCTTCACTTTTAGTCTAAGGTTGGCTAGTCAATCTATTATCCTATGTTACCTGATCACCCTCAAAGCTATTAATTCATTTGTGTTTACTTCTCTTTCTAATGATCCATTTCTCTTTGAAAACATGATTGTTGGTGGACATCAAGAATTATGCTACTTTGACAATGGATTGTAATTTGTCATTTCGTTGATGGTGGTTTGACTAAGCCGAAAGAAGACAACATGGAATTTTTAGCGATAGTGAGCAATATCTAAATAATGACTTGGGGATTTTTGTTTCATATCTTAGGGATTTTGTGTTTCTATTTGGAGCATGGTACGTTAGTTCAACTATATGTTGATTTTGATCAATGTGTTGATACGTCCAGCAAAACTTGCTGGTTAGTTTGTCTTTCTGTTTTTTTTTTTATCTATCTAGAGGCATGAACATTGGGATGATCTAAATTATTCATCTAAGTTTTCTTCTTGATACGGTATCTTTAGGAAGCATTTTAATACTTACTATTGAGCCAATTGTTCTCTATAAATAGTGTTTTTTTGTTAATGTAAATACTAATGACATACAATTAGTGAGATGGATGGCATCTATAAAAAGAACATTAACTGTGCGATCCATAGTTGTTCAAATTTTATTTCCATAATAAGGTACTATTGGAGCGAAAAATTTACGATGTCAGCAATATAATATTAATTCATTTTTTGCTAGATTTTAAATGTTATTATAGGCAAAACAAAGCATGCAACACTAAGACAAAGGTACATGACTTAATAAAAGAGTTACTCGTAGCTTTAAATTGTGATAAAGTCCCTTCACTCATGGCCAATCAATTTTAATTTGGATGCTTTAATGACAAACAAGGATTAAGGAAAAAATCCAAGGAGGATCGAGCCGAGTTAGCTAATAAAGTTCAACAGCAACAAGCCCCACGACCGAAACTCATGCAGCGACTCAGCGTTGAGCCGAAGTGATACGTTCAGTGAGAAGGCGTGCTTTACGAAGGCAGCCCAATACGATCCAAAGGCATAATATTCCAATGGGTAGATTTTGTACTTAGCTCCTAATTCTTGAAAAGTATTTACTTTTAAACTGTTAGATTTTAAATGTTATTTTCTTTTGTTTTCCTAAACTTTAACTTTATGCACTTACGTTTAAGCCTAGCTGATGGATTGCAGTGAAACCAGAGTTTGTCACAAATTAACTTTCAATTTTTATTTTATGTTCAGAATAGTATAAGAGTTATATGAGTTAGAAGGACTTACTAAAAAATTAGAGATAAATTGTCTGCTACACAAAACCATAAAAGAATTAGGGTGCGATTTGACAACTTTTGGATACTTAATATTTGAGAGTGTGATGCTACTCAAATCTATATCTTCTATCTGTGATGTCTCTTATGTTAATTATTAGCTGAGCTAGGAAGGCGGGGCAACTTTCAAATCCTTAAACTTCTGCGTTTGGAGTAGTGATCAGGGTGCCTATAGAGGAGGGGCGTTCAACTTTGGAATTCAAATGTTGGTACACGAGCTTTGCTAAGGTCTCTAGAGTTGCGTAAGGGCATCCTTGACAGGTGTAATTGAACCAAGAGCATTCGGGCGTTGGAGGGATAAGAGTGATGCCTAAAATGATACAAGGAATGGTCATCATATCATTATTGTAAAAATAGGCGGCCCGATATAGTGTCTAAAAGAAATGCACTTTCCCTAAAGAATAATTTGATAGACGGGCATTTGTATGCATGGTTTATACTTTATTGGGCCTTCATCGAACTTGTAGAAGCTTAGTGTAATAACCTAGTAGGCTTCATGTGTCAGTGGGCTTGTCTTGTAGGCCCTTCTGCAATATATGGGTATCATCAACAAGCTTTAATGCTTGAAGTAACCAATTTTTGTTTGAAATTAATGGGAACCTATTGATGTTCAGGCTTCGCCTGCGCATGCGAACTGGAAAGGATGAATATGCCCAGGTTCACACACTTCTTCAAGAGCTTTTTTGTCCTTTCCAGAACCGTGTGATGCGCGACCTTAAGCGAAATGCATTAACGAATTAATGCATGCTCATTAATTTCAAACAAACTGCTCGATAGTTTTAACTATGTTCAAGATTAATTAAGTTTATTCAAATTAAAGAGGAAAATATGCTAATCTCTGTCTGCCACAACTGTTTTATAAAATTCTATTATATATTTTTTTTTGTGGTAAATTTTAGTATTATTAATTTCAGTGCATCATATTACCCTTTTAACACAATTAATAAATGCTCCTAGGCCTAGCGTATCACCTCCCAGCCGAGAGATCCAAACCCATCCTTCAACCAATATTAGTCACGTGTTCTATAATTGGGCCAAAGGCCCAGGCAGCATCATTCATTCCCAACCCACCCGGGTTATCGAGGACAGGGAGAAGAAATTAATGATTCCACATAGAAATCAACACTACTAAAAATAAGCCCATTTGCAATGGAGAAGTAATTAGGACACCGTCTCAAATTCAACATTTTTGTCCTCCGCGATTAAGGATTTGTTGGTTTGCTTTGTTGGTAAATCTCAATACCATGATGGGCGTCAAATGTTGATACACGAGCTTTGCTGTCGTCTCTAGAGTTGCGTAAGTGCGTCCTTGACAGGTATAATTGAACCAAGAGAATATAAGCTTTGGAGGGATAAGAGTGATGTTGGTACAAAATATATTCCGACGTCGAAATAAATAAATATGATAGGTGTTTATAGTAATACAAGGCCCAAGTAATTAGGGCCATGATCATGTATTGCTATCATCAATAATCATTTTTTTTTTTTGGTAATCAAAATCATAAAAGAGAGAAGAAGAAATAGTAATACAGTTGCTATATAACATAGTCCCAAAAAAGAGAATAAATCAAATAAAGATTTTTTATAGTTTGAGAGAATCTGTTATTGCCATTGGCTCGTCTGATTAGTTTGAAATCTAGTCTGGCTTCTAGAAAGCTTAGAAAAAACAATATCTTTGAAAGAGACATTTGTTAAGGGAGCTTGATACCTCTTGGCACACAACTTGATTTCCTCTGAACATGCTCTCTTGCTGCTCACAATCCTTCTGATTTCATTAGTCTTCTTTAATAACCAAATATCTCAATTTTTCCTCAACAATGGCACAAACCTTGGATGATTTTGTCTCATCAAACATTTGGCACACCTTATCTTTAGGATTTTAGTGGCCTTTGGAGCAAAAAAGGCAAGAGAGCCTTTAACAATTGCAGAGAAGACAATAGGCTGATTAATAGCTCCTAGTTGCTTATTACTTTTAGAAATAACAAGATTTTTTAGCTTCTTTTTGCCATGCTAAAAAGGCATAGGCTAATTTAAGACCATCTTTAATAGGCTTTTTTTGAGAGTAGGAGTCGTAGGTTGCTAGTATTTTTGTTGCTGAGAAGATTGATAGTGATGCTTGTTTTCATCCAATCGTGAAGACAACTTTTGAACATACCAAGCTACTTTTTAAGGAACTTTAGAAAAATTGGTTTTGGGAGTGTCACATTTGGAGCCTTTTTGTAAAGGATTCCCATACTCTGACACATGTGACATGTCTCTTCTCTCATTGAAAGATCAACCAATACGAAACATTATCAGAAGAGTTTCAACAAGAACATTTGGTTAACATATAGAGGTTTAAAATCTCATCAAAGAAGTGGAAAAATAGACTATGAGTTTGTTATAAAAGTTAGCCGAAACCAAGGAGCATTCTCTTCAAGCACAACCTTAGAAAAGTTGTTGCAAAAGTTAAAGGAAATGAACCAAACTCTTCAATAAGAAATAAATGCTTTTCATAGGGAGTTAGTTCTAATTACACCTTCCATCTCACAAAGCTCAAAGACCC
>KK905469.1:8047-21116 GCA_000696445.1 Aquilaria agallochum
TTTGGGGAGTAAGGACATGGGTTTGTGATAGCATAATTTGGTGAGTTATGAACATTGGTGAATCTTGGCATGGGTCCAAGTTAGGTGTATTCCTTAGGCTACCTTTTGTGTATATGTATGTAGTCTCGGGTACACTTGGGTTTTGTTGTACTTAGTGTACTTTTGGGATGCCAAATTATGCTCGGTTGTTGATGGTTTTGGGTTATGTATATGTTGGATGCTTATGAGCCAAGTTATGGTATGTATATAATGTTGTTGAATGAGCTTATGTGGTGAACCTCTTGTGTACTACTCTTGGCCAATTACTCATTTGCATCTAAACATGGTTTTCAAACCTTAATGATTTATGGGTTTCTTGGTTGCTATGCATTAAACTAGCACACTTGGAGAGCACACATCCTACACACTAAAAGAGGACAGTGTGTGCCTTGCTTGATGTGCAAGTTATTGAATTATAGCCTTGCTTGTATTGCAAGTTAGTGGTATGGGTTTTGCTTTTGTTACAAGTAACCGTTCTGAATCACTCATAAGCCTCCTGGGGTACATCCCAGGCCCATAACTTAAGAAAATAAGACTTAAAGCCCATAACAGAAAGAAGGTCGAATGTAAAAATGCTAGTAACAATGCTTGAGTTTATACTTGATTGGAATCTTTCTGGGTAAATAGGTGTGTGGTACAGAGTGTGCACAGGCAGGGGCCTGTATGGGGTATGACAGGCTTTGTTTGGTATCAGAGCCTCAGGTTGAATAGCTTCTGATTAGTGGAGGGTTTAAGCTAGATAATATCCCACATATGATTGGATTACATAAGACTTGTATTATTGAGAATATATGAATAGCTGCAACTTAAAGTGCAGGATGAGAACTGGAGGCAGGGAAAAAGAATCCCTGAGACAAGATGAAGACACTGCAGCCCATCATGAAGATGGAATGCATATAGATGAGCCTGAGAGACAGGCAAGTGCTATTGAGCATAATTTGGCCGAGGAGCCAAATGCCAGGTTACAAGTACTTAGACCCAGCAGAAGAAGGCAGGAAAGAATTGAGGTAATGATGGAGTCATTGTAGGCCACTGTAGCCCAGTTGGTAGTAGGGATGCAAACCTTGGCTGGGGGCCAAGCTCATTCCCAAGAAAGCCTAGAACCAGTAAGGGCAGAAGAAAATCTGGAAGCAGAGGGTAGAAGAAGAAGAAGAAGGCCTGGCAAAGAGCCAGTGGATTATGATCAGTCCAGCAAAGCTAGAGGAAATCAAGAAGAAGAAGAGGCAGATGAGGATAGGAGGCATCCCAGAGGCAGAAGACTAAGATCTGAAGTCAGACAGGAGCATAGAACTGAAGAGGATGAGGAGGAAAGTCAAGACCTAGAGGAGCTGGATGCTTACATATACTCAAGAATGACTGAACCTTCTATAGAAGAGACCACAACTAGAGGCAGGACATCTAGGGACAGGGTTAGAACCTTAGAGGTTAAAGAGTTTAGAAAAGATAGGTCCAGGAGAGGTGGACTTAAGGAGGGCCAGCTGGAGGGGTTCCTAGCACTAAAACCTCCTGTATTTATAGGTGGTTGTAACCCAGATGAAGTAGAATTTTGGGTATATCAAGTGGAGAAAATCTTTGAAAGGATGGAGGTTACATCTACCCATAAAGTGTTGCTAGCCACTTTCAGGCTAGAGGGTAATGCAGAGCTCTGGTGGAGAGCTGTGCAGAGGACATACCAAGAAAGAAATCAGAGGAGACCACCTGCCAGAAGGAGGTCAATGAGGTGGGCACACTTTCTCCAAGTCTTCCACCAATAATATGTTAGTGAGGCCCAAAAGGATCAGAAACAGGTGGAATTTGATCAGCTGGGGCAGGGGACCTTAGTGTCTTGGAATATGAACAGAAGTTTAACAATCTGATTAAATATGCTCCCTAGCATGCTGGGCAGGAAGAATTGAGAACTAAGAGGTTTATCAGAGGTTTGAGGCTTGAGTTGAAATAGATTCTCAGGGCAGTGGGAGCAAGGGATTACTACTCTGTGATGCAGAGTGCTATTGCTCTTGAACAAGAGTTCAAGGATCAGGCCAGGAGTAGGCCTAGTAGTGGAAGTGGAACTCAGAAAGGCTCATCCCAAAAGAGGCCGAGAGAAGAAATAGAACAAAGTAGAGGAAGAAAAAGAAGTAAGAAGGAGAAAGGACCACAACAGCATGGTCCTCAGTGCCACCTTTGTAGGAAATTGCATGGCAGTAAGCCATGTTTCAAAACCTTGACTAGGTGCCACAGGTGTGGGGCACCAAATCATTGGGTCAGAGATTGCCCAAAGAGAGGAGATGATACTAGAAAACTATTAGGAAGGTTCAATCCCAGAGGACAAAGTGGGCAAATACCTATGCCCAGATGAGGACCCAAGTGCTAGCTCAAGGAGGGAGGCAGGCATAGAGGGTACCTCAGGAACAAAGGAGGGCCAATGTGCCCCCTGGAAGGGTATTTTAACTGGAAACATCCAGAAAGGTGCAAGAGGCACCTGGGGCCGAAAATGCAGGCAAAGAAACTAGTCACCAAAGGACTAGCAGAAAGACTCTAAAAGGTACTATTTACTTTAATGGCTAGTTAGTATCTGCATTGTTTGATACTAAAGCTTCACTGTTTGTGATTTATAATAGCTTGGTTAAGACCATGAATTTGGAAGTAAAGTATATGACCAATATGTACTTGGTGAAAACTGCTGGAAATAAAATTTTATTCACATACCATATGGTAGAAAACTGTGAAATCCAGACAGACAAGCTGAAACTGAGAGCAGATCTCATAGTGCTAGACACGTATGACTATAATGTGATTCTAGGCATGAACTGGCTAGGAGAAAACAAAGTAATCATTAATTGTCATACTAGACAATTGATAATGCTTGGTTGTATACCATATGACTTAGACAAGTCAGTAGAGTTAGCTATAGATTATCAACTAGAAGTGTTGAAACTAGTAAGTCTAGAGAAGGAACATGAATGCCTGGCACTTAATGATCAGGAAGTAACTAATGAACTTAGGCAGATACCTATAGTTCAGGATTATCCAGAGGTCTTTCCTACAGACCTACCTGGATTATCACCTAAAAGAGGGGTAGATTTTGAAATTAAACTGGTACCCAAAGCAGCACCAATGTCTACTGCTCCATATAGAATTATTATACCTGAAATGATAAAGCTGAAGAAGCAATTAGATGAACTGCTTGAAAAGGGGTTCATCAGACCCAGTGTGTCTCCATGGGGTGTACTTGTGTTGTTTGTAAAGAAGAAATATGGAACCCTCAGGCTCTGTATCGATTACAGAAAATTGAATGCATTAACCATAAAGAACAAATACCCTCTCCCAAGAATAGAAAATCTATTTGATCAATTGAAAGGAGCAAAAATGTTCTCCAAAATAGATCTAAGGTCTGGATATTTCCAGTTAAGGGTTAGGGAGGAAGACATACTTAAGACTGCATTCAGGACTAGGTATGGATACTTTGAATATACAGTAATGCCATTTGAGCTTACTAATGCACCAGCATTCTTTATGAACCTAATGCAAAGGGTGTTCAGAGCACACCTAGACCACTTTGTGGTGGTGTTTATTGATGATATCTTGGTATATTCCAAGGATGTGGAAACTCATAAAGAACACCTGAGAACAGTGCTTGGCTTGCTCCAAGAAAACAAGCTTTATGGGAAACTAAGTAAATGCAAGTTTTGGACTCAGGAAATTGGGTTCTTGGGTCATATAATAAATGATCAAGGGTTGGCTGTAAATCCTGAAAAGGTAAGGTCAATCTTATATTGGAAATAGCCCCAAAATATGAGGGAAGTCAGGAATTTCCTAGGGTTAGTTGGCTTATTATAGAAGGTTTGTACCCAGATTTTCTATTATAGCAGCACCTATGACCCAGTTAACCAGGAAGAACCACAAGTTTGCCTGGGAAACTAAATGTGAAGAAAGCTTTCAAAAGCTTAAGAAGAAACTGACTACAGCTCCTGTATTAGTCCTACCAGATCCTGATAAGGAATATGAGGTGTATACTGATGCATCTCATGTAGGACTAGGATGTGTCCTGATGCAGGAAAAGCAAGCCATTGCTTTTGGGCCCAGACAGTTAAGACCACATGAGAAGAAGTATCCAATGCATGACCTGGAGTTGGCAGTAGTGGTTTGTGCCCTCAAGCAATGGAAACACTATCTTCTTGGTAATAGATTCCAAGTTTTTATAAACCACAAAAGTCTCAAATACCTTTTTACTCATAAGGATTTGAATATGAGACAAAGGAGGTGGTTGGAATACTTGAAAGACTTTGACTATGTAATTGAATACACAGCTGGGAAAGCCAATGTAGTAGCTGATGCCTTGAGCAGGAGCTATACTGGAATGCTTAAGGGTAGAGAAACTGAGCATAAGGCCGAGAGCCTGAGCCTTACTTGCTTGGCAAGTCAATGGCTAGCTAGGGAAAGTGAGCAGCTGACTGTACTCACTATTACACCAGAATGGAAAAAGCTTATCAGGGAAGCTCAGATTGGTGATGAAAACGTGGGACTAGTATCTGTACAGAAAAAGGGAGAACTATATCAAGGTTTTCCCTATAAACAAGGGCTGCTATACTTCCAAAATAAGTTGTACATGCCTGAAAAAGATAACCTAAGATTTTAAATTCTAGAAGAGGTTCACACCAGTGAGCTGAGCATGTATCTAAGGGCCACAAAGATGTATCATGCATTTAGAGCATACTTTTGGTGGCCATATATGAAGCAGGATATTAGTACCCATGTGGCCAAATGTGAAGTGTGCCAACAAGTGAAGGTTGAGCACCAGAAGCCAGGAGGGAAGCTTCAGAGCTTACCCATATCTGAAAGGAAATGGGGATCCATATCAATGGACTTTTTGGTGGGAATGTCACTAACTAGAAGAAAGCATGATGCCATATGGGTCATTGTAGACAAATTGACCAAGGCAGCTCATTTTCTTCCTATGAATCTCACTAATTCTTTGGATAAACTGGCATAACTCTACATAAGAGAAATAGTGAGATTGCATGGAGTGCATGATGACATATTGTCAGACAGGGATCCTAGGTTTATTTCTAGGTTTTGGAAATCCCTACATCAAGCATTAGGAACTAAACTTTAGTTCAGTTTTGCTTACCATCCACAAAAGGATGGACAGATAAAAAGAACAATACATACTCTGGAAGACATGTTGAGATGCTGTGTAATAGACTTCCAGGGTGAGTGGGATGTACATCTCCCACTAGTAGAATTCTCCTATAATAATGGCTATCACTCAGTGATAGGAATGGCTTTATATGAAGCCTTATATGGCAGGAGATGTATCACTCCTCATTGCTAGCATAAGCCAGAAAATAAACTGGAGTTGGGGCCAGACATTATTAAGGAGACTACAGAGAAAATAAAACTAATCCAAGCTAGGATCAAGGCTACAAATGATAGGCAGCAGTCTTATGCCAACCTGAAAATGAGAAGAGACCTGGAATTCTATGAGGGAGATTGGGTATGGCTTAAGGTTTTTGATATGAAAGGAGTAATCAGATTTGGGAAGAAAGGAAAGCTAGCACCCAGATATATAAGGCCATATCAAGTGCTGGCTAGAGTTAGGAATGTGGCATATCAATTGGATTTGCCACCAAAACTTGGTAACATACATGATGTGTTTCATGTAAGTCTACTCAAGAGATATGTTCTAAGTTCTAAACAGGTGGAGATCCCTACTAGTGTATCGGTAGCACCAAATGTTTCATATGAAGAGAGGCCAATTCAGTTCTTAGCAAGAGATACTAGGAAACTGAGAAGCAGGTGGATCTCTATGATTAAAGTTCAGTGGAGTAATCATACCACTGAATAGGCAACCTGGGAAGTGGAATAGGAAATTGCCAACACGTACCCTCAGTTATACTCTAGATTAGTAAAGAATTTGGAGGACCAAATTCTTTAAGAAGGGAAGAATTATAAGGCTCATCCCTTAGTGCTTGGCCTAGGCCAAGAAAATAAAAGAAATACAAAGAAAATGTCATGAAAACATGAGGGACTTGTTTGAGCATGTGAATAATAGTGTATGTGCTAATATGAGAACTTTCGGGTTTTAAATGCACAAAGAAAAATGGCCATGAGGCTTATGGCGAGAAAATAAACGTGAGGGACTTGAATGAAATCACGAAAAGTGATGAGAGTGCACAACCGAGAAGTTTCGGGTTCAAAGTACACATGTGCTATGTGATTAAGGCCGAGAAACAAAGCTTTAGTGCCAAATTGAACATGTTATCGAGTGACTAATATGAAACTATGAAGTTTTAAAGGGTTAAGAGAGCCAGGCAATTAAGTGCAAGACTAAGAGGGTGATTAGACCAATAAGTAGGACATGTGGCATTCAAACCATTTTTGCATGCCACCACTTAACCGAAACTCATTATTTCGGGCTTAACTCTCATCCTTGCAAGGCCAAGACGCATCCTTGTTGTTCTTGGAAGATTGCTGCCGAATTCTTGCGGATTTTGAGAGGAATTGAAAGCTTGAAGGCATAATTAAGCTTGATTTCGAAGAATTTAGAGCTAGGCAACCTTGGTTTGAAGTTTAACCTCAGTCTTAGATGCTCAAGTACAACCGAGAGCTCAAGGATTATGAATTGAGGTAGGGTTNCATAGGTTTGTGATAGCATAATTTGGTGAGTTATGAACATTGGTGAATCTTCGCATGTGGCGAAGTTAGGTGTATTCCTTAGGCTACCTTTTGTGTATATGTATGTAGTCTCGGGTACACTTGGGTTTTGTTGTACTTAGTGTACTTTTGGGATGCCAAATTATGCTCGGTTGTTGATGGTTTTGGGTTATGTATATGTTGGATGCTTATGAGCCAAGTTATGGTATGTATATAGTGTAGTTGAATGAGCTTATGTGGTGAACCTCTTGTGTACTACTCTTGGCCGATTACTCACTTGCATCTAAACATGTTTTTCAAACCTTAATGATTTATGGGCTTCTTGGTTGCCATGCACTAAAGTAGCACACTTGGAGAGCACACATCCTACACACTAAAAGATGACAATGTGTGCCTTGCTTGATGTGCAAGTTATTGAATTACAGCATTGCTTGTATTGCAAGTTAATGGTATGGGTCTTGCTTTTGTTACAAGGAACCGTTCTGAATCACTTATAAGCCTCCTAGGGCACCTTCTAGGCTCATAACTTAAGAAAATAAGACTTAGAGCCCATAACAGAAAAGGCCGAATGTAAAAGTGCTAGTAACAATGCTTGAGTTTACACTTGATTGGAATCTTTCTGGGTAAATAGGTATGTGGTAAAGAGTGTGCATAGACAGGGTCCTGTGTGGGGTGTGACAGCCATGAGGTGGAATCAAGCATCGGGAGCTTGCAAATCAGTTTTTGGTGTTAATGAAATAATTTGGTTGTTGTTGATTTCAGAACAATTGAAGAATCTGTATGCAGCTCACTTAAGCAAAGGATCTGAGTATCCAATGTTCAACTTCTCCACCATTCATCGTAGTGGGCAAGGTTGATATTCAAGGGCTAGTTATACTTATAGTTTACTTATCTAGCAAGATAAACTAGTATGATCTGGGTATCTTATTTTTTAGTTTTTGTATTTCAGCCTTTTGTTTTATGTTGTTGATTGTTCTTATTGACTCTTGAGGACAAGAATCTCTTAAAGGGGAAGGATTTTTACGTGGAAAAATTGGCCTCCTTCCCCAATGATGTCATTTTGGTATTGTCTTTATATGTGTCTTGGGCTTTCTCTTATATACTATAGTTTTTATTGCTGGAAATTATAGAATGAAAGATGTTGTCTCGTTTCTCCTTTGTTGCTCTTCATCCTTCTCTCTTCCTTTTTGATCCATTCTTTGGCAGTAAGTCCTTCCTAGCCCCGGAACTTATTTTTTGCCGCAGTTCCCTAGCCGAGAACTGCCTTGAGATATGTGGCATGCTACTAATTCTCCCCAGCACCATTTCATTGTTGGTTAATCTCAGTGCCCCTTGAACACACATCATCTTTATCGATTTTGGTTCTATACGGTAACACCTTCCCTCACCATCGGGTCATACCTGGGAATTAAGTCCAGCTCCAATAGCAGACCTATCAAGCTCGTTCATCCTTATCTTCTCTACTCATCTCTCTTGATGGCATCGGATCTAGGCAATGGCGAGAAATCTAGGTAATGGCAACAAATCTGGGCTGCTTATTCTTGACCTTGTCGTTGATGATCTCTTTTGATCACCCTGCCACTGCAGCTCATCCTTGTGTGCCTCTTGGAACTGCCAAATCAAGTCAAAGAACTACTTGTCCTTGGAAAATTTTGCACCAAAAGGCTTCAAATAAGGAGAGGGCTTGGATGTTTGATTGGCATTTGAATTTCTTTTGTTGAACTAAATGTTGTAGTTTTTATTTGCTTCATAGGTGCTAAATTGATTTAGTTTATTGTTCATAAGGGTGATTTGGGTTTTTGAAGGATGAGATCATGAAACGCACACCAGATGTTCGATGAAATGCCCATATGGGTAGGATTGAATAAGGAAAAGCAAAATTGATTTTTGTAAAAGTTTAAATGTTAGAATTAGTGATTGGAAAATTTTGAGAACGAAAATTGTTAATCTAAATTTATTTTTATGTTATTTAATGTCACATCAATATTTTCATTTGCGTTAAGGGTAAAATTTGTGGAAAGTACCCAATTGGGTTGCACTATATGAGTTTATGTAGTTTGATAGAACAAATTTAAAGATTTGGTACACATTTAGAACATGAAAATTAACTGCAGAACCTCAACTGGACTTTACTCATTATTTTTACTTTTATCCTTAATTTTTTGCAATTAAATAAAAAAATTTGAAAAAAAATGAACATTAAAATGATAGTTTTGTTTTAAAAAAATGATAATTTGAATGGTATTATAGTACAATAAGTTATTAAATTTGGGATGTTGCAAAAAGTTTAATACTATCTAAAATAGAATATATTATAATAATTTTAGGACAGATGAAATATCTACTAATAACATATAATCATTTTAATCTATATGCATTGCAACATAACCGGGTCTTTAGTATTACATGTCACATACCTATCTCATATATAGTTGTAAACTTAAAAAAAAAAAATGCCAACAAGGCAACAAATAAAAAAGAATAATTTGGACTCATTCCAAGTTCCAACTTAGCTTTTAATTTTATTATAAAAATAAAAAAAAAATTGGAATGCTACTACCGTACAAATGCACTTTTATTTATTTATTTTTTTACAAAAAATACTTCATTTCAATTATAAATAAGTCAAACGAAATCTTACAAACCAACGGCCACATAGGACTCTAAAGGGTAAAAAGAACATATAACTAGATATAAAAAACTACTCGTTCCTACAACACCAAATGAAATAAAGAGAATCGGATCAAGCCGAACCTTCCAAGTAAGCTAGAATAAATCTGGAGTACATAACTCATAAATAACTAAAACAAAGCCCATACCAAGCCAATAATAACCAAGCAATGTTATAACCAACCAGATATCAAAGGCTAAACAAAACTATTTATACAAATAAAAAGATTGCTTATAAAACCTAAAAAAATAAAGACTGACTTTATTATAAGTAATCGCCTCCATATATGTTGTCAATCGTTGAGACACCTTAATAGTATTGAGATTCCGATAAACCCAATAAACCAAAATTCATCATTACTCGCATTCAATTGAAAGTCTACCGTGTGACAATATAGAACCATTCTTGAACACCAAAACTTAAATGAGATTGTATCCACCATGAAATCCAATAGATAATATCGAATAAGGTCAATCAAGTAATAAAAAAATTAAAAGAGAACAAATTAAATCCAGACCAAAGTTTGAATTTGGCAAAAAATGACATAGAATAATAAAAGAGACGGCAGAAAGGAATGGGTTGGAGGGGGTGAGGTGTGTAAGGTTGTAAACAAACTGAACGAATACGAACAAGCTATGTTCGTATTCATTCATTTAACTTTTAACCAGCACAAACAATAAATGAACACAATTTTTCTATTCATATTCAATCGGTAATTAATAAACGAACACAAATACAAACATGAACAATTAAATTTGATAGTTACCACCAATCTGAATTAGAGTGAGTTTATAATAACTGACAGAACAATAGGCGATGATGAAACAGATTATGGGTTAGGCCTATGGTGCTCGGCTTGGTGTTGCAGCAAGTTCACATTGTGAGGGAATTGACTACTTATGTTTAGGAAAACAAAGACAATATATTAATTTGGGAGAGATTAGGGTATAATTATGTGTGTGTGAAGTAGGTGGATACTAATAAAAATATATAATATATAAAATATATATAATAATAAATGTACAGCTAATATATAAATAAACAAACAAATAAATAAATAAACATAAACGAACAACAATCAAATGATTCGTGAATGTAAATGAATAAATGAGACCTTGTTCGTGTTCATTTGTTTAATTAATCAAACAGAAAATTTTGTTTGTATTCATTTGTTTAACTAAATAAACAAATACAAATAAACTCCTGTCAAACAGTTCATGAACAGTTCATTGAAAGTTCTGTTCGTTTACACCCTTATAGGCATGGACACATGTATGTATATGTGATGTATATACCTTTTATTTCGATTTTTCAAGGACCATATACCTTTTTTTTTTGTTAGTAATGCTTCGTCCATCTTAAATTTATTGCACTGGTCACCATTGATAATAATTAATTTATATTTTTTATATTCAATATTTTGGTACATAAATCTGAAACTATTGTATAGAAAATTTTATTATAATATATGATAAAAGTGCCGGACCCAACAGGACTTTTGTACTTATGAATCCCAAGTGGAACCATAAGGATGGACGGCTCAAATGGGTCCATTATATTTGTCGTCTATAATGTATCTATAACATGTTTTATATACAAATGATAAATGAAATTTATAGTTTCTAAATATAATTTTTTAGAAGTTGTTTTAAAAAATAATAATTTAAATAAATGCAAGTATAATTTAATTGACAAAAATGAAATGAAACAATAAAAGACGAATGGAGGTAGTATATGTATCCTTGATTCTTCCCTTGACTCAAGGGCTTAGCCACTTGTATATATATGTGATGCATACATCTCGTTTAATTTCCTGTTTTTCATAATGAGAGAAAAATATATGAGTATTTTTTCTATTGTAAATGAATGAGGTTGATGTTCAATCAAGGTTTGCGGACTCAAAAGGCAACATAAGATAAGAGAAACCTATAAAAAAAAAAGTTATAGATCCTCAAAGTTATGTGTTCAGGAAAAACTCTCTAGTACTTAATTTAGCAAAAGGACTAAGAAAGAGTTTATGAGGAATTTTAAGAGATGATGTGAATGTACCTAAAGGTTTTCCACAAAATCCTTTCCAAAAGTATGACACCTTATGTTCCAAGGCAAGAGTTTTCAAATTTAACTCAGATTGTAATCCCATTATATAAGGAATATAGGAGATCTCGTCTCCTATTTTGATCTTAAACGCTTTTATCACAAGTTCTAGTAACTCAATTGAGTTCATATTATGGACCTATCCAATACGGTATCAGGAGTAATTATAAGTAAGCAATAGTAATAGAAAATGGTTGATTATAAACCCATACTAGGGCAGAAAAAGGTTGAATAAAAAACTATATTGTAATAATGAAAAATATATAAACCAAGAAAACCTTAAACATTGTTTATTTAATGCCTACACATTTGGTCCCTCTCCTTTGTTGATTCAAGCAAGTTAGTCATTTAACTTTGACTTAATGTGACTTAGTCCCTCAAATTTGAAAAATTGAGTGAGTTAGTCCGTCATTGTAAGGACTGACACTTTTTGGCATTGGTGTTAGCATCCTAGCAACTAATTTGCTGTTGTTAGTCATCTCAACTGGTTGTCATCACTCTTCCTTACACCACATCACCATTCCCAAGTTCCTGCCATTAGCGACACCAAAATGAAAAAGAGACAAGTTTGCTACCATTCCATTTCACGTTCAAGCCTTAGATTAGCTGCCCCTGCCATCATATGCAAATAAAGCGATGAAGTCATTCGCTATTCATTTTTTATAGTTGGTGCTACATGGAAGTCGTCGTTTCCAGATTTGCTCCTAGATCCTTTTGCTACCTTCACCATCCATCCCTGAGTCTCACTGCTACAACAAGGCAAAGAAAGTCAAGTTGTCACATCATCAACTTGCCTAACCTAGGATTAGCATAATCATNGATGAGAGCGGCCTAGAGGGGGCTAGAAGATGATGAGGAGCAGCCGAGCGGACAATTTCTTATTGTTCAAGATGACGATTTTGTTCCACCAGATATTTTTGGTTTCTTGGTACGGATCCAAATATAGATCCATTCATGGAACATGTTCTAGAAGTCCATAAGATGAACAGACTCAATTTGGTTTGTTGATGTTTTTTGTTTGTAAGGACAAAATCAAAAGTTTGGGTTCATTCTTGATATTTAGAAAGTTTGGAAGGATTAAAATTATTAATTAGAAAAGTCTAAGGATCAAAATTATTATTTTAATCTTATTTTGATATTAATTAATGTCATGTCAGTAAATTCTATCCTATTTAAGGGTCTAATTAATGAAAAGAACAGGAAATATGAGATATGGTTTTTCGATGGGCCAATCTTAAAGTATTGTACTCATTTGGGATACAAAAATAAGTTAAGGGATCCCTGATGAAATTTACCCACTTTTTTTTCTTCTATAAATACATTTTCCCATTTGTAAATGTAAAATTATTAATTTTTTAATTGTTAGTTAACTGTGAAAAATATCAAAAATTTTGAAATTGTTAGAATATAGTTACTAGACAACTTAATTTAGTATTTTAAAAGTTGTTGCTAAACCATGTAAAGAAAATGGCGGTAAAGTAGTTTGAAAATAGAAGGGATAAAATTAATATTACGACATACCTCACGGGGAGATTTATGTATTTTTCCCCTATTTAATTTTGTACGTACTTAAATTATGTTCAACTAGATGTTTAACCCGTCCAGTGGATGGCAAAACTTGTTTTTGTT
>KK905470.1:0-19262 GCA_000696445.1 Aquilaria agallochum
GGTTAGGCCGAGGGCTAGTTACCCAGTTATAGATTGGGCTTGTGAGTCAAGTTGGGGACTTACAGGCCAGGGCCTGTGTGAGGTGTGACAATCCAGGCATTCACTCACCTGAAGTTCTTGCTCTAGGCTCACCATGTTGTACAATGATGATGTCGAAGGGCATCACTTTTCCTCTCAACTCGGCCATTTCTCTATGTACGTCAATGAAGTCCAATTTGGCCCTTAATACAAGGTTGTTTCCTTCTTCGTTGAACACTTGCACCCTAACTGATAGCTGAAGGGCAATCGCCCCTGAAGGACCTCGCCCATAAGCGCCATCCTCGGGTACTGCATTACCTCCGGTTGGAACAAATGACCAAACCTTGGCTTGGAAAGGGCCTCAAGCATCCTCGGACAAGAAAAATAGGCATTACCTTTAGGGAGCTTGCGGGACCAACTTTGGTCAGGAGTTGTCATCATTCCTCCTGAGGGTAACTTCGCGCCAAACTCACATCCCCAAGGCCTCCTTCAGATACTTCCTGGGGCACCTTCAGGAGACGTTCACAAAGTACCATTGACAGGAACCCGAGCCTAACCTCGGAATGGCCCTGCCGAAGGTGTCTCGTATAAAGAAAGACCCACCCGAACAAGCTCTGTGCCTGAGGGATTTCGGTCACCCAAAAAAGCCACGTGGGCGTACAACCAAATAGCTAAGGAGTCTTTGACACACCGTACTCGTACGACCCCCGACATGCCGCCCCCAGACACGCTCTGACACGCTGTCCTTGTGCTGCTCAAGCTTTCGACTGGGCGGCCTACGGTCATCTAAGAAGTTCCCCCTCTCTCTAAAGGTATAGATTGTATCCGATCGAACACGTGTCACAAACTGGCCAACCTGTGGTAAACGGACTTCTTCTATTCATCCTCCTATAAATATTTGGGAAACACTCAGGTAAAGGGGGGCTCCAAATTAGAATACTCCTGCTTTCTACTTATCTCCCACTTTTAAATACTGACTTGGGCATTGGAGACTCCTCCCTAGAAAAACACTCCGGGGAGCTCTTAATCCTTTGTTTTGCTGGATTCTTATAGCTTCTTAGCCATCGAAGCTTCTCCCTTCTGACGTCCTGTTACCGAAAGTTTCTGCTCCAGATCCACTATGTTGCACAATGATGATACCGAATACCATCATTTGGCGCCGTCTGCGGGAACTCTCTGCTACGTCGCCCTCGTACAAACTCGACGCTCGAAGGACAAAGTGCTTCCAAAATCCTTTTCTGCGCCAGAGGCGCAGCTAGCAACCAACCAACCCACGGTAGAAACTTCTGTACCCGAGGATGACCGCCCCGTGACAGTGATGATGAGCTTCTTATGAGATTTCTAGCGCTCCATCGTCGCTAAAATGACTCAGCAGCTCGAGCAAAGGTGCCCCTAACCTCCCCCGACCCGAAGGGTCTTTCCCTCGGTTGTGCACCTCGAGAGAAGTTCGAGGACCACCCACTAGAGTTCCAGAAGCGGGGACTCCCTCGACGCATCCTCCACGGAGGATGTGCCACCTAGGGCGCTACCTACTAGAGAAGGAGCCCCAAAAGAAACTAGGGCCCCCTGTCGGTAGAGCTCATCTCCGAACCGAGGGTCTCGGTCCCCTCCTCGTCGAAGTTACTCTCCGAGAAGGAGAAGAAGTTCGCTATTGCCGGTGACCACAAGGCAGCAAGGAAAGCCTAACACAGCTCCCCTTATGGAGAGAATCCTCGGAAGACTGGAAAAAGTTGAGAGGCAAATCTTCCGAAAGCCAGTCTGGTTGAGGTTGTGCAACACTTATACCGGAGAAGAGTCACCCTTTGTGCGGGAGGTGGTGGAGGCACCCATGCCTAGTGATTTTAGGGTACCACGCCTGGAAACCTACGACAGGCGTAGTGACCCTCAGGCGCACCTGACAAAGTATAAGCGAAGCATGGAGCTCCACGGCGCAGATGACGTTACTCTCTGCAAATGTTTTGAGGTAACCCTCTCTGGGCCAGCAACAGCATGGTACAACTTTCTGGCCCATGGGACCTTGCTAAGTTTCCAGGAGCTTTCCGCTGCCTTTACTCAGCAGTTCATTGGCAGTAACCCAATAGCCAAGAGGCCGGTACAGATGTTCGACATAGCACAGTGAAATGGGGAGATCATTCGCGACTACGTCAAAAGGTTCAACTGAGAGGCGCTAAGTGTACCCAATTTTTGACCAGAAATTTGCATCCTCACAATGATAAGGGGACTTCGGAGGGACTCCCAACTCTTTTATGAGTTCTCCAAGGACCCCCTAGACATGACGGTTGAGGAGCTTAGAATGGGAGGGCCAAAGGGGGAGCACCCACGCCCCGAAGGACTCAACCACCAGCCTCGATGCCAAAATGAGGAGGGAAGGCCTCGAAAATCAAGGGGTAAGAGACCGATGACGTTCACTCCCCTTAACGCCACAAGAGCTAGCATCCTCATGGCACCAGAAAGGCAGGGAGCTATAGCCCCAAGGCCAAAGGCCATGACCTTGGAAAACAAGAAGAACATGAATAAATTCTGCTAATTTCACTAAGATCACAGCCATGACACCGAAGATTGCTTTCAGCTAAGGAAATACATTGAGTCCCTGATAAAGCAGGGCCAACTTTGATGGTACTTGCGAATGCCTTCTCCGAAAGGAAGAAAGAAGGAACAAAGGAGGGGGGACGAGGAGGACTATGATTCTGACAAACATCAGGACCGAAGTCCTCGAAAGAATCTGCCGCCACCAATAGGGGTCATCCAAACCATCACTATCGGAATACCCTCGGCTGAGAGGAAGAGAAAGATGAAAGAAATCTCTTTAATGGAGTACAGGAACTCGCCAAGCAGACTCATTCGCAGAGACGTGTCTATAGTAAAGTTCCCCCACAATGACCCACTCCTTGTCATGGCAAGGACAGAAAACTGGGACATCAAAAAAGTACTCCTCGATGACGGCTCCAACAGCGACGTCATCTTTTCGCATCTATTGCCTAAATTACGCATTTCAAAAGATGATCTTAACATAGTCAATTCCCCCACCTTCGGAGTTAGGCCATCCAAGCTTCCAGTCCTCGAATACGTCGATCTGCCCCTAATGTTGAAAGGGACCTCGGCCCAAGATCAGGAGAAGCTGATCGTCTCTGTTATGACAAGATTCATTGTCGTCGATGTTCCTTTAGCTTACAATGCTATCTTCGAAAGGCATACCCAAGGCAATCTCTACATCCTCCCGGATGTGAGATACCTAACAGTCACCTTCGCAACCAAAGAATGAGATGCAAAAATCTTCATTGACCAAACCGAAGTCAAGAGGGTCTTCACGAAGGCCAGATGAATCCCAACATAGGTCCAAGTACAGACTTCGGTTAGTGAAAAAGCAGTCATGATGGGTGAAGAGACAACAGGGGAGGAAATGGAAAAGTTGGAGAAAGTAAAAACAGAAGATATAGAACTGATCCCTGGCCGAAACACCCAGGTGGGAAAAAAATTGGCCAAGGGTGACAAAGAAAGGCTTGTATCATTTTTGTTAATGAACAAAGATCTATTCACCTACTCGCTAAAAGACATGCCTGGGGTTCACCCCGGCATAATCCACCACAGTCTCAAAGTACGCTCGGACATCAGACCAGTTCAATAGAAAAAGCGGAACCTATCAGCTCATAAGAACTCCTTTTTTAAAACCGAGGTTAGGCGCCTTATTGAGGCAGGGGTAATAAGAGAAGTAAAATACCCTGAACGGCTCAGCAATGTGGTTATTGCCACAAAAGAAGGGAGTGAAAAGCTTCGAATGTGCATCGACTTTCGGAACCTGAATGACGCCTGTCCAAAGCACTCTTATCCTTTGCCAGCCATAGACCAATTGGTGGATTCAACCGCCGAATATGGACTCCTCAGTTTCCTTAATGCCTTCAGCGGGTACCACCAAATTCAGATGGACCCTGAAGATGAAGATAAAATGGCCTTCATCATAAAAATTGGTACCTACTGCTATGTCAGAATGCATTTCGTGCTTAAGAACGCAGGAGCTACGTATCAAAGGTTGATGAATAAAGTATTCGACTCTCAGATGGGGAGGAACATGGAGGTGTATGTTAATGATATGATAGTTAAGAGCAGAATGCCTAGTAATCATATCACCGACTTAGGCAAAACCTTCCAATGACTTCAGGAGTTTGGCATACGCCTCAATCCTGAAAAATTTGAATTCGGAGTAAGCGCAGGTAAGTTCCTTAGGTTTATGGTATCAGAAAGGGGAATAGACACCAACCCCAAAATGGTCAAAGCCCTACTAAATTTTCAAACACCCACAACCACTAAAGATATACAAAGGCTTGCTAGGAGAATCACTTCCCTTAGCAAATTCATTTCTAGGTACGGATACTGATGTTGACCGTTCTTCAAAGTGCTCACGAAAGTGCCTAAAGGCGAAGGCACCTCTGCAATCTAGGAACACCTTTGGAACTCTGAATGTCAGAAAGCTTGGGACGAGCTTAAAAGCTATCTGACCTGTCTGCCAACACTTCGGCAACCTCGGGAAGGAGAACCACTCATCCTCTACCTCACAGTCTCCGAAAAAGCTGTGAGTTCAGTCCTAGTAAAAGAAGAGGGCGGGAGGCAATGGCCGATATATTATGTAAGCAAAAGTGGCCAATATATTATGTAAGCAAATCCCTGCATGGTGCCGAGGTCAGATACCCATTACTTCAAAAGGCTATCTATGCCTTAGTACTCATGGGCAGGAGATTATGACCCTACTTTCAAGGACACACCATCATTGTCCGAAGCAACCTGCCTTTACGTGACATAATGAAAGAAGTTGAGAATTTGGGAAAGCTGTCAAAATGGTGTATCGAGCTCGGGGAATACGACATCGCTTATGAGCCAATAAGGGAAATAAAAGCCCAAGCTTTAGCAGACTTCATCGCCGAAATTCCAGCAATCGAGAATGCTCAGGCTGCCTTGGAAGACCTAACAAAGATTGAACCGGAGTGGAAACTCTTTGTCGATGGAACCTCAGCCACTGTGCATCAAGGCGCCGAGGTAGTTCTTCAGGGACCCGAAGGCATGGAAGCCACCAAAGCTATCAAATTCAGTTTTGATGTCACCAATAACATCGTCGAATACAAAGGCCCTCATGGTAGGACTAAAGCTGGCCAGAAAAGTTGGTGTAAAAAATCTTATGGCCCACAGTGACTCACAACTAGTAGTTCGGCAGACAAAAGGAGATTACGCTGCAAAGGATCCAACCTTGGCAAAGTATAATGACCTCGTCAAAAAGCTTATTGAAGAGTTCAAATTGGTACAAATAGAAAATGTGCCCCGAAAAGATAATACTCAAGCTGATAGCTTAGCCAAATCTAAGGAACCCACCGAGGTACTAAGGCAACCTAGCACAAAATTAATGTGCGTAGCAACTTCAGGAGAAGGATGGCAAGACCCCATCAAGAATATCTGGCAACTTCGGCACTCCCCGAGGATCCCAAAGAGGCCGCAAAAGTACAAAAATTCTCTGGGAGATACTTCCTCATTGGGGATGAACTATATAAACAAGGGTATGCAAGTCCCTTACAGAAGTGCATAGGTGAAAACGATGTTAGAACAATTCTTTAAGAAGTTCACAAAGGGGCCTGTGGTTCCCTCATAGGAACGGACGCCCTCGCTAGAGTACTACTTCGCCAAGGTTACTTTTGGCCTACCCTAAGAAAGGATGCAAGGTAATTTGTCCGAAAATACGACAACTACCAAAGGCACGCCAACATCCAAAAGTTACCTTCGAAAAAAATAACTTCGGCAGACTACCCTTGCCCTTTCGCCGTCTGGGGTATGGACCTCATCGGACCTCTCCCAAGCGCCCCTGGTGGGGTGAAGTTCTGTATAGTTGTGATGGAGTACTTCACTAACTGGATTGAAGCAGAGCCATTGGCATCAATCTTGGCGAAAGACACCCAAAAGTTCATCTGGAAAAATTTCATATGCCGATTTGGCATACCAAGGGTAATAGTGACCGACAATGGTACCCAGTTTACTGACAGGGGGTTCCGAGAATTTGTGGCTAACCTTGGCATAAAGTTACATTTCGCCCCTGTAGCCCATCCCCAAACCAATGGGCAAGTCGAGGTATCCAATAGGATGATAAAAGATGGCTTGAAGAAGAGGCTAAAGGAGGCAAAAGGGAAATGGCCAGGAGAGCTCCCAAGTGTACTATGGAGCTATCACACGACTCCCCAAAGGGCCACTGGAGAAACTCCTTTCTCACTCATATACGGGACAGAAGCCATTATTCCCATCAAGGTCATATGACCTTCGATAAGAATACAGGTATTCGACGAAAGACGATGCAACCTCGGTTTGAAGGCAAAACTAGACCTCGCTGAGGAACATCGCGAAATGGCCGAACTCAGGAGAAAGGCTTTCCAACAAAGAGTAGCCAATGCTGCTAACTTACATGTGAAGAGAAAATAAATCAAAAACGGGGACCTCATCCTACGAAAGGCCGAATTCGAGCCTTGAAGGCATCAGACAGGGTACTTCAGGCAAACTGGGGCGGACCTTATTTGTTCCTCAACGAAGTCCGCCCAGGGGTATACAAATTGGGTGATAACGAGGGAGTAGAGTTGAAAAACACTTGGCATTCACTCTCTCTGAAAAAATTCTACACTTAGAAGAAAAACTTGTGATTACTCCTTCCCGTAGTCACCAATAAAAATGTTGATTATATACCAAAGATGGTCACGTTACTAAAAAGGGCTTCTAGTACGTTGGCTCTTTTTCGAATGTACTAAACCCTTAGCAGAACCTAAAAATACATTCGAAAAAGATATCGGGAAAGTCTCGCTAAAGGAAGAACAGTACGATACTTCCCGAAAGCATGGTTTTTGAGCATTGGCCGAAGATACGCACATAGAATTATACAAACTTCTGAAGAATCGTACTTGGAGGAAAGAGCGGAGACTTAAGAAAAAATCTTCATTATAAATTTTGACACAAACGCTACAGAAGAGCTAGGTTATAAGAGAAAGGAAGAAGAAAAAAGTCTGTGGCTGAACCGGAACGTCCAGTGCCACCTCGGTAGCAGCATCTTCTGAGGAAGCATCATCCGGAGGCGCAGGCGCAGCAGGAGGCAGGTTTAGGAATTCCAGCTTAGACCATGTCCACCTAGGGTCCTTGGGAATACTTGGAGTGGACAGGAAGGAGAGGTTGAGCTTGGGGTACCGAGAGAGGACCTGACGTCACACCAAATAGAAGCCATCTTGATACGACACCTTCGTCATTTGGTCTGACTGGTCCTTCTCAGCACTCAGATCTGACAGCTCAGCTGTAAGCTCCGCAACATTCTTTTCAAGCTTCTTCTTCTTCTTCTTACTCTTGGCCTCCTTCCTCAACGAGTCGACCTCGGCCTGGAGATCAGCGTTCAATGCAAGTGCCTTCGTAAGGTTCTTAGCATCTTCTGCCCTTTCGCCAAAAAGTCGAGGAGGAGCTCCTTTTTGCTCTCCCAAAGCTCGGCCCGAAGATTCACTACATCCTCCTGCACAATTTTTTTCAGCTCGCCATACTTGAGGATGTATCAGGTGCAAAACTCCTTCGCCTTCTTTAGAGAATCCTTGGACCAAGAATGAGCCTCAGTCTACTTCACTGCCCAGGGGAGGAAGTACTCGCTGTACGCCAAGAGCTACAGAAAAGAAGGCCTCGAATAAGGGTCAAGAAGCAACTAAAACTCAAAGGGAAATTTTTCTAAGAAATAAAGAAGAAAAACCTACCTGGGCAGCGTGTTCAGTCATCCTCGCCGCGAGGATCTCCTCATTTGGGCATTCATCGATGAGCAACTGGAAGGTGGCGTTCGTCAACACACCCGTAACCATCTGGGGAGCCATTAACTGGCTATCCTTGGAGAACAAATTCATGTCCTCCGTGAAAGTCCAGAACGACTCCCTTGGCACTTTATCCTTTGGGATACGCTTATCCTGAAGAGCCCTTCTTCGGGCATGAACCTCCGACCAGGGAGCATGAGTCACATCCTCTACGAGATCATGTCGAAGTTCCATCAGTACATTATCCCTTAGCCATTCTCCTAAAGAATCATAAATACTAAAAATACTAAGATTCATAGAAGAACGGCTAAGGAACCAACCTGGTGGAACTTCGGCCACATCGTCCTCAGGATCATCCACCTCTCAGACTTCACCGGGAATGTTCTTCCCCTTCCTTCTCCTGCTCTCTTTGAGCTCTTGAGCTAAAGTCTATTCGACCGAAGTCTCGGTGGTGGCATCCAAATTCAGAGCTATCCCAAGAGTAGCAGGACCCAAAGGAGGATCAGCATGGGTAGGAGAATAGGCAGGTGACTAATCCTGCACTTCGACAATGACTTTGGGGGGAGGAGGAAGGGCATCCGCCTTGGCTTTCTTTGCCTTAGACGGCCCTCCTGTAGTCTTCTTCCTCTTTACAGTTGCTTTCTTTCACGTTTGCTCCCCCTTCTCGGCCTGATCGAGAAAGAGGGACTTGTAAAAATTAGCAGATTGATCGCCCATCTCTGCAAATGGAAAAAACATCAGTGTAAGTCCAAAAGGGATACAGGTAACAAATCCTGGAAAATAAACTTCTCTTGGAAAAGGCCTCGTATGAGATCTCAGCCCAAAGAAGCATCACCAACCATGCCTTCTTCCACGGGAGAACAAGCACGGGCATGTTCGGGTCAAACTTGTGTTCATGGATTACTTCCAGTTCCCGAATGACCTCTTCAGACTTGAGGTCTCATTTAATGGGAAAGGGATACAGGGAATGCGGAGGGACCTTGGGTCCCAATCTGTAACTACCTAAATGCGCCGATCGAACTCATCAAACTCAACAGCCAACCCTGAGGTCAGAAGCTTCCGGGGGTCAAGAACGTCAATCTTTAGTGTCCCTGAAGCCCATCTGGTCGGTACATAGCTCCACCGTTTGGGAACTGACAGGAAGAAGAATTTCTTTTGCCACCCCCACTAGCTATCCCTATTGTCGAAGGTGAATGTGAATTTCTTGCTCCCGGACCCTCGGGGAAGCAAAAAGTGGAAGCCACCCTTCGAGGCCGGGTAGAGCTTGTAGTATTGCATGAAGAAAAGAAAGTGGGGCTTTATCTTAAAAACCCCACACTTGCAAAGAAAGGAGTTGAAATCAGAATAAGAATTAGGAGGGAGCTGGTTCACAGCAATCCCATGAAACCTGCAAAACTCGCATAACATCCGTGGGGGAGGGTACCGAAGACCGGCTTTCAATTGGGCACGGTAAACAGTGACCTCACCTGAGAGGGCCATGTAACTATATATGCCTAGGAGAGGTAACTTCAGGAAAGCGTAAGAAGGGAGATAGAATTTAGCTATCCACTTCGTCATTTTCTCCGAGGAAGTGCAACACAAGTGAGACTCAAGGTGGAAAAAGCTTTCGAGGATATAGGGCGGACGGACATCATTAGAGTTGGATCCGACATCTCTTAAAAAATAAGGAAAGACAACCTCTGGAAAGGTGAAGGAAGAGAACCGAAGGACTTCGGAAAAACAAAACTTCAGAAAAAACAACCTCGGAACAAAGGAAGAACTATGGAAGGGAAGACCCACCAAAAGTTTTGCCGAAATCTGGATTCCTGGACGCTGTCGTGAAGGGTTGCCGGAAATCGCTTCAACGCTACAATCGCTGCCGGAAGGAGAAAAAAGACGAGAGAGAGCTCTAGAGCAAACGAAAGCAAAAGAGAAGAGTGTGAAGGTCTGAGGTGAGAGGTGCTTATATAGGCCAAAGGGGGTAAGTGAAACGTCGTCATTATTGCTCCTCGAAGGCGAAAAGTCATCATTATTGCTCCTCGAAGGCGAAGAGATGCAATTAACGTAACTGACGTAATTATCCACCATCCATCAGCAGCGACGTGTACGACGACACAAAAAATGAGGGCACACCCTTGACAAACTGGCAGACCTATATAAAACTACCCAAAGTAACACGTCCGTCTATATGGGAAGATGAAACGATTCACTGACAGGAAGGTCAGGGGGACCTCGCACCTCTAACAGAGACCTCGACAAAAGGACCAGGGACATCACTCGAGCTCTAGGGAGTCCCTGAGACTCTCCCAAACCGAAGAGACATCCTCGGTTTTCTGAGGGGGGGCATGTGATAGCCGAAGGGCAACCGCCCCTGAAGCACCTCTCCCGTAAGCTCCATCCTTGGGTAACGCATCACCTCCGATCGGAACAAATGACCAAACCTCGGCTTAGAGAGGGCCTCAAGCATCCTTGGACAAGCGAAATAGGCGTTACCTTTAGGGAGTTTGTGGGACCAACTTCGGTTAGGAGATGTCATCATCCCTCCGGAGGGTAACTTCGCGCCAACGTCACATGCCCAAGGCCTCCTTCGGATACTTCCTGGGCCACCTTTGGGAGACGTTCACAAAGTACCATTGACAGGAACCCGAGCCTAACCTCGGGAGGGCCTAGCCAAAGGTGTCTCGTATAAAGAAAGACCCACCGAACAAGCCCTGCGCCCTGAGGGAGTTCTGTCACCCAAAAAAGCTACGTGGGCATACGACCAAACAGCTAAGGAGTCTCTAACACACCGTACTCATACGACCCCTGACACGCCGCCCCTAGACACGCTCTGACACGCCGCCCTTATGCTACTTAGGCTTTTGGCCGGACGGCCTATGGTCACCTAAGAAGTTCCCTCTCTCTCTGAAGGTACAGATCATATCCGACCGAACACGTGTCACAATCTAGCCGACCTGTGGTAAACAGACTTCTTCTATTCATCCTCCTATAAATATTCAGGAAACACTCACGTAAAGGGGGGGCTCCAAATCAGAATACTCCTACTTTCTACTTATCTCCCACTTTTAAATATTGACTTGGGCGTCGGAGACTCCTCCCAGAAAAGTATTCCGAGGAGCTCCTAACCCTTTTTTTAGATTCTTGCAACTTCTTAGCCATCGAAGCTTCTCCCCTCTGACGTCCTGTTACCAGAAGTTTCTGCTCTAGATCCACTATGTTGCACAATGATGATACCGAAGACCATCACTAACCGATGGCTGGATGATTTCTACGGGAATAATGGCCTCTAAACTGAATACAAGTGAGAAGGGTGTTTCACCCATGGCTCTCCTCATGGTGGTTTGGTAGCTCCATAACACACTTGGGAGCTCTCCTGGCTATTTTCCCTTTGCTTCTTTTAGCCTCTTCTTTAGGCCATCATTTATTGTCCTGCTGGACACTTCAACTTTCCCATTACTTTGAGGATGGGCTACCGGGGTGAAGTGCAGTTTAGTTCCTAGGTCGGTAATGAATTCCCGGAACCCTTTATAGGTGAATAGGGAGCCGTTATCGGCTACTATTACCCTAGGGATGCCGAATCTGCATATGATGCTTTTCCAGACAAATCACTATATATCTTTTGCCGATATCGCTGCTAAGGGTTCTACCTTGATCCATTTGGTGAAGTAGTCTATGGCAACTACACAAAATTTGACCCCTCCGGGAGCAGTCGGTAGAGGCCCAATGAGGTCGATGCCCCATACGGCGAAGGGATAGGGATAGTTGGCCAAAGTTATCTCCTCCGAGGGTAGTCTCTGGACAGAAGCGTGCCTTTGGCAACTATCACATTTTTTGACCAACTACCTTGCGTCCTTCCTCAGCGTGGGCCATAAATACCCTTGCCGAAGGAGGACTCTGGCAAGGGCGTTGGTTCCTATGTGCGAACCGCAAACTCCCTCATGGACTTCTTTGAGGATCGCTTCAACATCCTCTTCACCGATACACCTCTATAATAGGGAGGCGTATCCTTGTCGGTACAGCTCTTCCCCTATCAAGAAGTATCTTCTTGATCATTTTTGCACTTTGGCTGCTTCGAGGGAATCCTCAGGGAGTTCTGAGGTTGAAAGGTATTTTCTGATAGGGTCCTTCCACCCTTTTCCTGTGGTTGTTATGCAAATTACCATTATACTCGGATGGTGCAGTACTTCTGTTGACTCTCTTGACTTGTCCAGTGCGTCAGCCTCCATGTTATCTCGCTGAGGTACATTTTCTATGTGCACCGTGTCAAATTATTGGATGAGTTCTTCGATGAGGTTGTGATATTTTGCCAAGGTTGGATCCTTTATGCCATTTTCTCCTGCCATCTGTCAGACCACTAGCTGAAAGTCACTGTGGGCCTTCAGATTTCTCACGCCTACCCATTTTGCTAGCCGTAAGCCTGCTATGATGGCTTCATATTCGGCGATATTGTTGGTCAAAATTGAACCCGAATTTGATAGCCTTTTGGCCTCCTTTCCCTCAGGACCACGAAGAACTGCTCCAGCTCGTTGGTGTTCGTAACCCGAAGCTCCATCAACAAATAGCGTCCACTCAGGTTTGTCGTTAACGAGCTCCTCCAAGGTATCTCCAATTTTTGGGACCTTGGCGATGATGTCTGCCAATGCTTGGGCCTTTATGGCCTTTCTTGGCTCATAGGTGATGTCATATTCACCGAGCTCAATGCACCATTTTGACAGTCTTCCCAAGTGATCAACCCTCCTCATGATATCCCGAAGAGGTAGGTTACTTCGGACACTAATAGGGTGTGCTTGGAAGTAGGGTTGTAACCTTCTGCTTGCCAGTACTAAGGCATAGATGGCCTTTTGTAGAAGAGGGTACCTGACCTCAGCTCCATGTAGTGATTTGCTTACATAGTATACCAGACACTGTCTCGCTCCCTCTTCTTTTACAAGCACCGAACTTACTACTTTTTCACTGACAGCGAGGTAGAGGATGTAGGGTTCTCTATCCTTCAACTGCCGAAGTGTTGACAGGTGCGTTAAGTAGGTTTTTACCTCATCCCAAGCTTTTTGGCAATCTTCACTCCAAGGGTGCTCTTCAACACCGAAGGTACCATCATTTTTTGCGGCTTTAGTGAGCACTTTGAAGAACGGTCGACATTGATCCCCAAATCTAGAGATGAACCTACTAAGAGAAGTGATTCTCCCCATTAGCCTTTGCACATCCTTGACTGTTGCGGGAGTTTGGAATGCCAGCATGGCCTTGACTTTTTTTGGATTGGCATCGATTCCTCTTTCTGACACAATGAATCCAAGGAACCTGCCTGTATTTACTTCGAACATGCACTTTTTCTGGTTTATACAAATTCTGAATTCCTGAAGTTGGTGGAATATTTCCATTAAGTCTTCGAGATGACCGCTAGGCAATTTGCTCTTAAATATCATATCATTGACATATACTTCCATACTTCTCCCGATCTGGGTGTCGAACACCCTATTCATTAGTCTTTGGTATGTGGCACCATCATTCTTTAGACTGAAGGGCATCTAACATAACCGTAAGTTCTTACTTCGGTGATGAAAGAAGTTTTCTCCTCATCTTCAGGATCCATCTGAATTTGGTGGTATCTACTGAAGGCATCGAGGAAACTAAGTAGGCCATATTCAACAGTAGAGTCCACCAACTGATCTATTGGTGGTAAAGGATAAGGATCCTTAGGGCAAGCATCGTTTATGTTTCAAAAATTGATGCATATTTGGAGCTTATCACTCCCTTTTTTCGTAGCAATGGCAACATTGCTAAGCCATTCGGGCTACTTGACTTCCCTTATTACGTCTGCTTCCATTAAGCGCTGTACTTCAGTTTTGATGAAGTTGTTCTTATGTGCTGAGAGGCATCACTTTTTTTGTCGAACGGGCTTTGCCTCTAGGTGCACCTTAAGACTTTGTTCGATTATGCAAGGGTTTACCCCAAGCATGTTCTTCGGCGAGTAGGCAAATAGATCTTTGTTCATTAACAGAAAAGATACAAGTTTTCCCTTATCACCTTCAGCCAGTTTTTTCCGCACTCGAGTACTTTGGCCTGGGACAAGTCCCACATCTTCTGTTTCTATTTTTTTGAGGTCTACTATTTCTTCTCCCTTTGCCTATTCTCCGAGCACGGCCTTCACTCCTGAACTCTGTGTATGGATCTTTGCTGGTCCCTGTCTTGCCTTCACAAAGACCTTCCTTACTTCTCCTTGGTCAATGAAGATCTTGGCATCCCCATCCTTTGTTGCGAAGGTGACAGTCAACTATGTCACATCTGGACGGATGTTGAGATTTCCTTGCATCTACCTCCCGAGGATTGTATTATATGACGAAGGGACATCTATAACAATGAACCTTGTCATTGTTGAAGCAAAGAGCTCACCTTTGTTTTCCGATGAAGTTCCTCTCATCATCAAAGGCAGGTAGATCCATCCACAATAGGTAGTTCAGACGGACCTACCCCGAAGGTAGGGGAGGTGATAGGCTTGAGATTGCCTTTTGTGATACCCAAACTTGGAAGCAAATAGGAGAATAAGATGTCGGCATTGGAACCATCATCAAGGAATACTGTCTTAACATCTCAACTTCCTATCCTCGCCATGATGAGGAGTGGGTCATCATGAGGAAACATCACGGTGGATCCATCCTTCCGAACAAGCTTGTTTGATTGGTGACCGAACTCCATGACCGACATTTCCCTTATCTTTCTCTTCCTTTCAGCCGATGGTATCCCTGTGGTAATCGTCTGGATTACTCCTGGTGGTGGTAGTGGATGCCTCTTGGGACTTCGGTCCCAACGTCTGTCAGAATCATAGTCATCATCTCATTTCCTTTGCTTTTCCCTCCTCCCCTTCGGGAAGGGCATCCGCAGGTAGCACCGAAGTTGGCCTTCCTTTATGAGAAAATCGATGTACTTCCTTAGCTGGAAGCAATCCTCTGTGTCATGCCCATGGTCATGATGAAACTGGCAGAATTTCTTCATATGTTTCTTGTTTTAAAAAGTCATGGCCTTCGGACGCTGGATTGGATTGCCTTGCCTTTCGATGGCCAACAGTATGTTTGCTCTGGAGGTGTTCAGGGTGGTGAACGACATGGGTTTTCTCCCCTTCTGCTTCTTGGGTCTTCCCCCGCCCTTGACCAAATAACGATTTTGGTGACTTTGTCCTTCAGGCTAATCACCGTCGGACTTCGGTCCCCCCATCCTCAGCTCTTTGGCCATCATATACTGCTTGACCTTTCAGTAGAACCCGCTGAGGGTGTCTAGGGGGTCCTTTGAGAACTCGTAAAACAGTTGTGAGTCTTGCTGAAGCCCTCGTATCATGGCGATGATTCATATTTCGGGGCAGAAGTCAGGCACGCTCAATGGCTCTCGGTTGAATCTTTCGACATAGTCATGAATGGTCTCTCTATTTCTTTGTGCGATGACAAACATTTGAACAGGCATCTTCGCCGTTGGCCTACTGCTGATGAACTGCTGCGTAAATGCCGTGGACAGCTCTTGGAAACTCATTATAGTTCTAGGGGCGAGGGAGTTGTACCATGCGGTCGCCGGGCCGGAGAGGGTGACCTCAAAGCATTTGCAAAGGGTAGCATCATCAGCAGTGTGCAGCACCAAACTGCGCCTATACTTGGTTAGGTGGGCTTGGGGGTCAATTCGCCCATCGTACGTCTCCAAGTGTGGCACTCAAAAGTCGTATGCCATAGGTGCCTTAACTATCGCTCGGATAAAGGGTGACTCTTCTCTGGTGAAGGTTTCCGACAACCTTGACCAAACAAGTTTTCGAGCCATCTGCCTTTCCACTTTCTCTAACCTCTCTAGGATCTTTTCCATGAGGATGGTGGTGCTAAGCTCTTCTCTCTGCCTGGAGACCTCCGACAACGGAGAACGACACCTCCTTTTCGGGGAATAACTTCAGTGATGGGGGGATTGTGATTTCTCTTCCAGTGATGAACTTCACCATCGGGAAGTTTTGGCCCCTTTTGACACCATTTCTCCGGTCTGTCGGCCTCTAGGAGTTACGTCATCCATTGAGGATTCATCACAAAAGTCTCCACTCTCTAAGCTCTGGTGAGTGGACTTCAGGCTTTTCTCCTAATGGGGGGATCGTGAAGACGCCCTTTGGTCCCACTGCTGCATCATTTCAGCCACAACAGAGCACTAAAAATCACATTAAAAGCTCATCGTGATCGTTAGAGGCCGTTCCTCCTCAGGCAAAGAAGTCCCTACGGCGGGTGGTTCGGTTGTCAGTTGATTCTCCGACATGGATGGGGACTTCAGTAGTCCCTTATCCTTAGAACAACGAGTCTCAACAATGGCTACGTGAGGGAAAGTTCCCACAGATGGCTCCAAGTGATGCCCGTCGACATCTTCGTTGTACAACATGATGACCTAAAGTAAGGGCTTCCGATATGAGAGTGCCTGAAATGCTCAAAAGAACAGGGGTTAGGAGCTCCCCAGAATGTGTTTCCAGGGAAGGAGCCTCCAATGCCCAAGTAAGTATTTGGTGAAAAGGAGTAGAGAGTGGAGAGAGTTGGTGAAAAGGAGTAGAGAGTGGAGAGAGTTGTCCCTACCAAGGTTATCTTCCAAGATGGATATTTAGTTTACTAGTGCGAGCTTCCTCAAGTATCTCATTTCTGAGTTCCTACTCACAGGGCACATATATTCTACCCCTGAAGCACTGTAGTCCTCGCTTGTTGGCAAAGGATTCATAGAAGAAAACTTTGTTTTCTCCTGAAATCTTCCTCAAATTTGGGTCTACTTCTTGTGTCTTCCATATCTCCTTAATCCACTTAGACTGAATAGTTAACATATTGACTTGTGCTCCTTCCCACTATTGCCACTTATGCCAAAAGGCATAGAAAACTATTCTCCTCATTGGTATCTGCCGAAGATCAACTTTTTAGCAACCTAGTGTATTTCCTCCTCAAGGCATTTGCCACTAGTTACCTTTCCCGTTGGTATTGTCAATGCTATAGTCATAGTCTTTAATAAACTCCAACCATCTTTTTTGCCTCATGTTAAACTATTTTTGAGTGAATAAGTACTTTAGGCTTTAATGGTCAGTGTATATTACAAAAGAGCTTCCTATTAGGTAATGCCTATGTTATTTTAAGGCAAAGAACACTGCAATGAGCCCTAGGTCATGGGTATGGTAATTTTGCTCATGGGGTCTCAATTGGCTTGACCCATAAGTAATCACATTTTTTCCTACATCAGCATACATCTTAACCCAATCCTAGATGCATATGTATAGATGGTGTAGGACTTGTTTGGATTAGGTAAGATTAACACTATAGCTTCAATCAACTTGCTCTTTAGCTCCTGAAAATTCTTTTAACATTTTTCAGTCCACTCAAACTTTTGACCCTTCTTGGTCAGCTGAGTAAGGGTTGAAGCAATCATGGAAAATTTTGATACAAATCTCCAGTAATAGCCTGCCAATCCTAGGAAGCTTCTAACTTCCCTTACAATTTTAGGTCTTTTTCACTTTTGCATAGTGTTGACCATTTTAGGGTTTGCTCCATGCCCTTGTGCATCAATAATGTGTCCTAGGAAATACACTTCTTTTAACCAAAATTGGCACTTGAAAAATTTAGCGTACAACTGATTGTCTAGTAGTGTGTTCAAGACATTTCTTAAGTGATGCTCTTGTTCACTATCATCCATGGAATACACTAGAATGTAATCAATGAACACCATTGCAAACTTATCCAAATATGGTATGAACACATGGTTCGTTAAGTTCATAAATCTAGTAGGGGCGTTAGTCAAGCCGAAAGGCATGGTTGTGTACTTGATGCCCATCGGTATCTTCATTATATGACATGGTAAGCCTAAAAGGGACTTCTGGTATAGAGAGACTAGTAGAAGAGACTTCCGTCATAAGATTGCTTGAAATGCTCAAAAGAACAGGGGTTAGGAGGTCCCCGGAGTGTGTTTCTGGGGGAAGAGCCTCCAACGCCCAAGTCAGTATCTGTCAAGTGAAGAGTAGTGAATAGAGAGTAAAGAGTAGAGTTCTCTTGAGAGTTCTACCTCTGTCCTTACCAAGGTCGTTTCCCCAAGTATTTATAGGAGGACATTGGGAGAAGTCCGTTTGACATAACCCGCTTAGATCATGACACGTGTTCGGCAAGATGCGGTTCGTACCTTCAAGAATGGGAATCTCCAGCTGGCCATAGGCTGTTCTAGCCATAAGTCAGGGCCGTGGGAGGCCTGTGTGTCAGGGCCGTGTGCGAGGTCTCTGTGTTAGAGGCTCTTTAACCATTTTTGTCGTGTTCATAAAACCCCTTCGGTGAAAGAGACCTCTCCGGGATATGAGAGCTTCCGGCCGAGGTTGCTTCAGCCACTCGGAAGGCCCCTCGGAACAGAGGATCCCCTTCAGAGGATGTTTTCCCCTACCGAGGATGGTAAGTCTACTCCTCCCGAAGTTGGTCAGGTCATTTTACTGATAATGGTAGTGTACCATGTTCCCGAGGGCAGTTCCATTATTCCCCAATGGTGATGGTGGATAATCGAGGTCAGGGGGTTAACGATTATGGACTCTCTTTTCCCGAGGTTGGTGCTCGCATTCTCCGAGGGTGGTGCTTCGTCAAAGCTTGGGAGTTTGGAGGGTAATAGCCCTTTGGCTATCAATACTCATATTTGATAGCCAAACGCTATCGCCTCGATCTGGCCGAACTCCCTACCACAAGAATGGCCAGAAGAACTGGCACTAACCGAGAAAAGGTGTGATCATGCACCTCGGGAGACAGCCGAAGAGCTCCGAGCCTGGCACGCCAGGAAAACCCGAGGACACTACTCGGCCCCCCAAGGTCGTGAACAGATCGCCTTCGAAAAAGCGGCACCAGACATAGCGAGCCGAACATGATATCCCCGAAGGCAGAACTCCCTGAAACTGGGAACCCCNGCTGACGACGCTACCATGTGCAAATGCTTCGAAGTCACCCTCACAGGGCCAGCCACGGCGTGGTACAATTCCTTGCCTCCAGGGACCATCACTGAGTTCCAGGAGTTGTCCACAGCCTTCACCCAGCAGTTCATTGGGAGCCGACCTACGGCGAAGATGCCTGTGCAGATGTTCGACATAGAACAGAGAAACGGAGAAACCATCCGAGACTATGTCGAAAGATACAACAGGGAAGCTCTGAGCGTCCCAGACTTCAGGCCCAAAGTCCGCATTCTTGCCATGACACGAGGCCTTCGGTGAGAGTCACAGCTGTTCTACGAGTTCTCAAAGGACCCCCCGGAGACCCTCGGAGAATTTTACCGAAGAGCAGAACAGCACATGACCGCCGAAGAACTAAGAATGGCTGGGCCGAAGTCTAATCACCACCGTGCCGAAGAGTCCAGTCAACAAGCTCGGCATCTGACCGAATACGCAGGACGACCTCGGAGGTTGCGAGGAAGGAAACCTCAAAGTTTTACACCATTGAGCACCACACGGACCAACATTCTCATGGC